>JANAVB010040018.1:12661784-12782856 GCA_029216955.1 Iris pallida | reverse complement strand
TATCCTCCATTGAGTCCACTCCTGCCATGTCCTTATTACCTCTGAGTAGGAAGACTCCACGGTAAAACCCTCATACCTACCATGTCCTCATTACCTCTGAGTAAGTATGTTGGTTCCCCTTTCATCCTATTATCCATATCCCAAGCCAGGGTACGCCAAGGATAATAGGTCTACAAATATCCTCCGTTGAGTCCACTCATGCCATGTCCTCATTACCTCTGAGTAGGAAGACTCCGCGGTAAAACTCCCATATACTTGCCATGTCCTCGTTACCTCTGAGTAAGTATGTTGGTTCCCTGTCATCCTATTATCCGTATCCTAAGTCAGGGTACGCCAAGGATAATAGGCCCACACATGTCCTTTGCTAAATTTCTTAGTACATGCCCATCATTCCTCATCATGCCCCTGGAGCCCAGCTGCTCCATGGCATTCTCTCTCCCGATACCCGGAACGTCCATGACCACATTGCCGTAGAACTGTTCTAGGTATCCCCAATCAAACTTGTTATCCGTACCTAAAACCAAGGTATGCCAAGATAGCAGGTCCACAAATAAGTCCCCCATTCGGGACAAACGCCACCATAACACCACAAGCACAACAAGCAGTACAGACAAAGGATAGAATAAAGCATACTCTTTATTTGGAAGCCAAAAAAGCATTACATATTCTGGGACCATGTCCCCCTCAAAAAGAACATAACAAAAGAAGAATAGGCCGACTATGGTTCGGCATTACACAATTCCAGGAGGCGGTTCTTCACCAAGGCGGTCCCCCGTTCAAGCCGCTGCTTAGCTCGGCGCTCCACTTCCTGGGATAACCGTTTCGCATCATCAAAATACATGTGTGCCAGCCAGCCATCTTCCATCTTCTTCAGGGTGAGCTCCAGATTGGCAGAAGCTCGACTAAGTCGGTCAGCCTCCTGCATAACAAGTCCCTTTTCGGCACGGGCGGCTTCGAGCTCAGATTCCAAAAAGGCCAGCTTCCTCCGGAGTTCGAGGATCTGTTCCTTGGTGTCGATTACCCCGCTGGAGGCGGTCGCTTCCCGAGCCGTACAATCTTCATTACTACGACTCAATTAATCGTATAACTGGGACAGATCACGGCGGTCCTTCAGTATGGTCGACTTAAGCAATTCCCAAGCAAGCCTCACCTACTCCACCGCGGTTATGAGGAAAGTGCGCTCTTGATCTATTGCCGTAGACAAATCAGCTTGCCGCAGCACATGAAACTGGGTCACAAGTCGATCAGCCTCTAGCAGTTTGGGCTTCAGAAGCGCAGCTAGCCCCGCCCCACCAGGGAGTGTTCTAAGGATGTCGATTTGGCCACCGGCGTACTGACGGGCCATAGCATAGGGAGTCCCCCTCTCCACAGCTGCCTCGATCCCTCTCTTCAGGTGGCGGTAAAAGCTGTCAACCACATCCTGTGACACTTCATCCAAAACTTCTGTAGAGGATGGCGTCAAAGGAAGTGTAGCTGGCAGTGTCGAAGGAGTAGCATCGGAACTTTGCCATCCCTGCCACTAAGGAAACAAATTCTGTGCAAAAGACGCATGAATAGCAGCTAGCTCCTCTTCTGTCCCCCGAAGAGCTTGGATACTCGGCAAGACGGAAAGGTTAACCCCCGAAACCATATTCGCAGAGGAGGACGCAGAAAGCATTGTTCCCTGCCCCGGCTGTGCTGCCACTTGGGCTCCCAAACTCGACCCAGCTGGAGGCCCCTCGATATAGGTTGGATGAGAAGGAGGCACACGTGCTTCTATCAGAGACCCTCCGGTAGAGTCTGCCCCGACAATATCCGTCACCGGCAATAAAGGGGCGGGACCTGTACGTCTAAAGCAACCATCAATCGACGTAACCCGAAGGATGTGATGATATAGCAGATAGGCCTCCTCACAAGTTAAGATTCGTCTTATCTTACCAGGGGAGGAACAGGGAGGCCGCAGCTCGCTCGTAGCTGACGTAGTCTCCTCGCCCGCGACTTTCAAGTTGAATTCAACTGGTTTCTCTGCCCCAGCCACCCCTGAAAGGGAGCCAGCCAGTTCAGCATCACCCCGTCGAAATTTAGCTATCGCAGGGACAGGTGCAGTAGAGCCCCCGTCCCCATGGGTGGAGGTCTCAACAAGGTGGGACTCCTCGTCCGCCTTCGGAAGGACCCCAGCAGAAATGATAGCGGTGCACATCTCATTGACCAAAGTGGTCAGGACCGGATCGACCTCAGCGGTCGGGTCCCGAGAAACCGACTCCTCTGACGTCTACAAAGTGCAAAAGAAAATGATTATGCCATAATTTAGAAAAAGAAGGAAAAGGTAGTTGAAATTCAAATCACCTCAGAAACAGCGCCAATATCATCAATAAATAGCCTGCGGCATCTTACCGCAGCTTGCTTCGTGGAGTAGGTTATGCTATCATCAGTAGACATACGCCTGCTTCGCTTACGCGAAGGACCAGACACAGCAGACGGCTGCCCCGCAACCATGTCATCCGGCACAATAGGTGGCTGATCTTCCACCTCATCGTCCGAGGAATGGAATGAATCATCGGCATCCTGCTCATCATCCTCTTCGCCCGCCGTCGTGGACTTCGAGTCCGGCACATGAACCATATTCACCTTTTTCTTTCTTTCTTTTCTTGGACCCTTCGGGCTTCTCTGCCAAGCCAGTACCGACAATAAAGCTGGTACTCATGTCAAAATTAATGGGAGGCTTGCTCGTCGCAACATGATAGAGGGCCGCCATGTACAAACTCTCCCCTTGCGTATTAGCATCGGGACCGAGAAGCTAGCTCGGGTATGATCCGCATTGTAGTAATGCCAAGCCCTGATAGCTTCAAGGACACTGCCCTCAAAGCCTAGGCAAGCACTGGGACAATCAAGGAATAGCTGGCTATACCCGAACTGGCGGGAGAACCTGCTGGGCAAGTAGGGCTCCAGGTATACGTTATTGCGGTAACGATATACTAGGTGCGCCGGACGAATATTGTACAGCCAAAGGAGCATTTTCTCAGATAAAAGGAGGGGAGGTTCAATGCCATCAACATGTACACCCCTCACTTCTCTAGCGATAAATTGAGGAACAGACACAAAAAAGTCGTGTCTGTCTACTCTCGCCAACGCCCTCCGACAGGCTGGCATGGTGTCGTATTCCCAAGGCTGACGATGGTATCGAAAAAGGAAAGCATCATCATCGGTAACGCCATCTTCTGCCCCGGGCCTCATCAGCGACCGATAATGCATCAGTAGCCACCCCATTAAATAATGGTAGGGTACCTCTATTCGTTCAAAATCCAGTGTCGTCTCGCGAGCAATAACTTTGGACGAAAAGGCGCGGAGGCCGTGGTGTATGCTACACACCATGGCCGGAAGAAGGGCCAGCCTGACTCTGAAGACCAGCTTCACGACCGGAAGGATGAAGTGGCGGCTGATCCTTTCAATAGAACCTGCCCCTCCCGAGACTACGCAGTTCCATAGCCACAACATCAAGAATCCGGCCAAGAGCGCTTTCTCAGATATTTACCGGAAACTGTGGTAGAAATAGCTGAAGGAGTCAGTGCCACTCCTAAACTTGTCACCGGTGGACCTCGACCTCTTGGCATTCCACATCAGGTTGTTTATCTCCTCCTGGGTCTGAGGACCTCGAAAAGAAACCCGGCCAGAAGGACTGAATTTGAAAAGATACGAGACCCAGGACGTAGTATGGGGGGCGTTCCCTTCTGAGCTATTGTTCTTCTTGATAGCCGTTTGGTGACAAATACTGTGATGGCATAGCAGTTCCTGGTACACGACAACGAAACCCGAGAATCGTCGATCCAGATCCTCGAATTCCTCGTTTGTCGGGGTATATACTTCAAAGGCCTCGCCCCCCATGGCAGCTTAGAAACAACATACATTTCATGGAGAGCAAGTCCCAACTCCCCTCCTGGCACAAAGAAAGTTCCTGTCCTCCGGTTATACATTTCCAAAAGAGCCATAAAAAATGGCTTGTTAATGGGTAACCCATAACAGGTACCCCGAATGGCATAATAGAGGTCAATCTCTTGAAGGAATGCCTCATATTTCCTCAAGATCCATGAGGTCAGGTTGACCCACGTAGGGATGGGGTTTATCCAGTTCAACAGCGACAACCTGCCAACATGATAAGACCCCTTACGAGTGAGCTGATTCAGGAAGGTATCGGCTAGAGTAAACGTGAAGTTGGGACTAGATACGTTTATGAAGGTACCCGAAATTAGTCCCATCACACTCCGACTGACCGAGTCCCTGCTCGTATATGCTGACCTAATATTCTTTTTATAATAAATGTTGCCCACGAACATCCCCGATTGGGTGGGAGTTAGGAAGCCTACCATCCGCCTGCTCAACGGTACCATATTGAACCACGAGAGAGGAAAATGACGTTCCATTTTGGGAATATGGATCTCCACCCCATCCACAGTAAAGTCCCAGCTCTCAGAAATGTCCAGCACTCGGGGGTTCTTTATGGATAGAGCATCCCCGAAGAGAAAGGCTGGTTTCAGATACTCTCCTTCCAGCCTTCCCGAGTTCATCATAGTACAAAGAAAGTAGAATAGCTGGTTATTGATGGCGCTCACCCTCTCCAAAGGCTCATCGGTGGGAAGCTGATCTGACACACGTCGAATTAAATCATCGAGCCGTACACCCAGGGCATATTGTGCCGAACCCACCAAAAGCTCTCCTGCTGGATTGATTGGCAGATCCACTGAGGAAAGACAAAAGAAACAGGATTAAAAGATGGTTAGAACGAAACCACTTAAAAAACTCCTATAAGCCTATGCGGCTCGGCTCGACGCAGCCTTATGCGGTCCAATTTAGTTGGGCTTCATGCGGCACTGCTTCGATAAAGCCTATATGGCTCGATTTAACATAGCTTTATGCGGCCCAATTTAGTTAGGTTTCATGCGGCACTGATAAAGCCTATGCAGTTCGGTTGAGCTTATGCGGTTCTATCTAGCAGATGAGCTTATGCGATATACGGTCCAGTTCATCAGGAGCACATGCGGTCCCGTTCAAGGGGACTTCATGCGGTTCAAATCCAGAAGTGTTCCTACGGTTCAGGTCCTTCTCATGCGGCTCAAACGCAGGGCATGCCCCATGCGGCTCGGATATGAGAGGGTCATGCGGCCCACGTAACGTATGCGGTTTCATCATGATTGAACTTAGGCAGTTCAATAAAGACGAAGGATGAAGGCTTGTGCATAAATTATGCAACAGAGCCATGGTTTTTAGGGATGGAATGCATTCAATAATCCATCCAATCCTTACCCTTAAAAGCAGGGTGGACGTCGGGGTGCACTTCAGGCGTAGTGACTGATAAAGAAGCCGCTTTCTTGTCCTTTACAGCAGCAGAAGCAACCTTGGAAGACTTGGGGGGCCATTGTCGTCCGATGGTCGGAGAAGGAAGATAGAGGAAGAAAATTAGGGCAACAAGAGTCGAAGATGAAGAAAGAAGTAAAGAAGTCTCTCCGACTGAACACGTTTATATTTATAAGTGGGCACCTCAATCCACGTGCAGCCTGAACCGACTCTTCGGTTATCAAGACGAGCCGACTAAAATAAAGGCCAAACTCTTGGGATCCTGTCCCAAAAAGCGGCTTCAAAATCTGACAGCAAATCAACAGCAATTAATATAAAAGATTTGCACACGCGGCAGGATGGCGTGGCAAGAAGCCCATGCGGCCAGAAAGTCCATGCGGCTCAGCTGGCCATGCGGCTGAGGGGGCTATGCGGCTGAGACACCCATGCGGCCAGAACATCCTATGCGGCCAGAGGAGTTTATACATAGCCATGCTTCTTATTCAAAGTATCTCAATTTTGCAAATTGAAAACTTTGAAGGGGGTCTTGTAGAAGCATGAAA
The DNA here is from genome assembly GCA_029216955.1 of Iris pallida. NCBI lineage: Eukaryota > Viridiplantae > Streptophyta > Magnoliopsida > Asparagales > Iridaceae > Iris > Iris pallida. The sequence goes on along the minus strand of JANAVB010040018.1, from coordinate 12,776,986 downwards.
AGAATAAAGAAAAGTCCATGCGGCCCAGAATCCCCATGCGGCTCAGAGAGCCCATACGGCTCAGGGATCCCTGCGGCTCCAGAGTCTATACGGCTCAAATAATCCCATACGGCCCATAGAGGAGCCACGTGGCCTTCAAACAACTCCTTCCTTCGTCTTTTGCTGCATCTAATTCCCTGACAGCTGACAGCTCTGACAAATGACAGCTTTGACAAAAAGGCGCAATAATGACTGACGTAATGGCACGTCCCTAGGAAAGAGGAAAAAATCTTCTTACAGCTGGCAGAATCCATCTAATCCCGAGGCATGCGGCTGCGGCCGCCCGTCTTCATGCGGCTGTATCCTTTATGCAGCCGCCCATCAGCATGCGGCTGCATCCCTTATGCGGCCGCCAATCAGCGTGCGGCTGTCCACTCCCATGCGGCTGCCCATCTTCATGCGGCTGTTCATCCCCATGAGGCTGCCCATCGTCATGCGGCTATTTATCCCCATACGGCTGCCCATCTTCATGCGACCGTTCATCCTCATGCAGCCCACTTATATGCGGCTCTGCCAAGATGACCCAGTGGAGACACGTGGCATTTTTTTTATGATGATTGAGACATGTGGCAGTCTTATCTTCCTGGAGTTATGGGTGTTAACGAATCCTAATCAGATTTGTTATAATAAGTGCCCAGATCAAATCAAATCGAGCAAATTAGACACGCGGCAGGCCATTACATGTCGCAAATATTCATGGCAATCAATATTTATTGTCCACAGAAATTTAATGCAATCACATTAATTGCTTAAATCTATTATATTCGAGATGGACGGCCCAGATTAATCAACTCTCAGGCCGCCGACTTTTGAGAATAGGTAATCATTGTAAAACCCTAATGATGCCCCCACTCTTATAAATAGCAAGGTGACATTCCTTTGCAGGACACACGGACACACAGAGAGAGGAGAGAAGAGAGACGACCCCCGGCCCGGATTCAGAGAGAATCAGAGAGGGAATATACAGAGATCGAAAGGAGAAAGAAGCATTCAGAGAGAAGAAAGAGAGCATTTCTTCATCAACGCCAAGTACTTCTTCTCCAGAGCCAAGGCTGCATCCGATCGTCCAAGGAGTAAGACAGAGCTGCCATCGCTTTCCCGAGCCTCTATCGTCACCCCCAGAATCTAAAATAAATAATTGTATTTAGATTGGTGTACCTAGGTTTTCGTCCCTAGGCTTTCTTTGTACAAGCGGGTTTGTATTATGAGTTTAAGTTTAGTCCTCCGATAATTGTTCTGTTCTTTTACAATCAATGGCAAACAGCAGGCTATGAGAAAGCTATCTACTACCTGAGCAGGACAATGATCGGGGCCGAACACCAGTACAACCCTATCGAGAAAGAATATCTATCTCTGGTATTTGCCATCCAGAAGACTCGTCATTATGTCTTGGGTCAGACGATCCATGTCATTTCTCGGGTCAATCCGATCAGGGTCCTCATGACAAAACCGGGAGCACTAAACTCTCGATTACCTACATGGGTAATACTATTAACACCATATGATATGGTATTTATCCCGCAAAAGCTGTCAAGGGCCAAGCAGTGGTAGACTTCTTAGCTGCACGTCTGGTTCCGAAATCGTCCAAACTCTACGAAGACATTCTAAATGAGGTGCTAGAATCCAACGTTCCGAAGAAAACTCCGTCTGGCGAATGTTCTTCGACGGCGCTTCAAGAACCGACCCTAAGGGTCAAATCATCGCAGGAGTGGGGTGGACTTGATCTCCCTCGACAAGCTGGTCATCCAAGATGCCTATTCCCACACAGAGCCGTGCTCCAACAATATGGAAGAGTACAATGCCCTTATCATAGGACTCCAGTTGGCAAGACAGTTGGGGGTTGAATACCTCAAGTCTTATGGCGATTCGAAACTCGTCGTCAACCAGGTCCCAGGATAATACGAGGTGGACCACGAGGACCTGGTTCCTTATCACAAAGCAGCCTTGGACATCATCTCAACTTTTGCCAAGTTCTTCATAGAACACGTACCTCGACTGCAAAACCTAGAGGATGATTCTCTGGCTGGCCTTGTGGCCTGATTGGCGGCATCTATCAGGACTCAACACTTTATTACAGTAGTTAGTCGGGATTTGGCCTGCCCCAGAAATAATCTGTATATGTGTTTGGATCACGCCATGCCCGCAGACGCCAGTGTCAACTTTAGAGACTGGCGATTTTCGTTTATCGACTTCATAGCCTATAGAATCTTCCCAGACGACCCGAAGGAAGCAGTCTCTATCAAAAGATGCTTCCTCCGATTCTACTACGATACAACCACTAAAATGTTGTATCGACGCTTTTATGACGGGCTTCTCCTCCGATGTTTATCAAACGAGGAAGCAGCCAAAGCTCTTCAAGAGGCTAATGATGGCACCAGTGGAGCTCATCAACATAGTCCTAAGATACAGGACCGACTTTGATGTATAGGCTATTACTGGCCTACCATGATGGCGGACGCTATTAAGTACACTAAAAATTATCGTGTCTGCCAGCTGCACACCAACTTCATCCATCGACCCTCAGAGTTTCTACACCCAATGGTCGCCTCCTAGCCATTTGAAGCCTGGGTATGGACATAGTGGGACCAATTACCCCACTATCATACAGAGGACATGGCTGCATCTTGGCAATCACCGACTACTTCTCTAAGTGGGCGGAAGCAGTACCGCTGACAAAGGTAAAAATCTCGAAGGTGATCAGTTTCATCAAACATCTTGGCATCTACCTTTTTGGAGTACTGTGGTATAACGCCCCAGTCCCAAATACTTAGGACTAGGTATGTATCTATGCCAGCCGCATACATACGAAGTATACTCCAATATATGGAACTCGTATGTATACATAAGCTGTAAATGCAGTAAACCAAGAGTAATCTAATCTCATCCACAAATAAAGAAATAAAGATATCATATAATCAACTGTAATAAATCTTTGTACAATACGTTGGGCGGAGACAAATCCAATACCAACAAGTAAGAAAAAATATACATAGAAATGAAAATGATTTGGCGGGAGTAGCAAAGAAAGACCCAAGACACGTCATCTCCGAATGAATAGAGAAGATCGCGACCTCGACTAGAACACCTGTAATATCACAGAAGCATACACCTGGAGAGATAACCAAGTCCTCAGAGGGACGTAATAAGATACAATAAACATGCCATATAAATACTGAATATAAAATATGCCACAAACAAAAGTAAGTGACAAGACAACAATAAGGTACTCTAACCATACTAAAGTGAACATGCAGTTAAAAATAAATCTTTTGTCGCATAAGCCCTGGCTGTAAATGGGATCTGGTATAGTCTCCACTTGGGCATCAGTGACCACAGCGCATGACGTTCAAAAATGACAGTGGCAAACCTGAGAGGCTCAACATACCCGTATCTCCAGCGGAGCTTCAGGGTTACAAAGGAAGTACAATCGAAGCCCATACGACAAGAAATTGTTCTCCCTACCTAATGTACCTATCATGTCGCATCCACGACCATGTAACACTACTAATCATCAAGTCTTCTAATAGACAACTATTCACAGTTAGACCTAACACATGCGCACTGGGGATCAGCCAACACAGAAGGACCTCTACATGCTACTCATCTCACACATCCTCGTGGTACAACTGTGTCAAGGTATATACAATACACTACAAATGCTAGTCTCTTAACTCTAAGTCCATATGCAACCAAAGGATAATAACAAAGTACAACTAATATCACTTAGCAGACAGTAAATCAAGAACTGTAAAAATTGGAAATAAATGAACAGTGATATGTAATAAAATGTAAACTGAATATAAACAGTATAATGGCAAGGTATCTTACCTGAGGTTATGTACAAAGAGAATAATCCAGCAGCTCGAACAAACAAATAAACGAAGCAAGAAAAGCCAAATCCTGCAGATGACTCCAGATGCTGCAACAAGCATCACAAACAAGTTTGGAATAAAAGATATGTCTAGGAAACGCCTGTCCAAAAGTTAAATTCTGGAACATGGGCAATTTCATAATTTTGGATCAAAACGATGTCCATCATTGGACCAACTTTGCACCAAAATGCGTGCCAGTATCTACGGTCTCTAAAGTCGTCAAACTATATGTCTACAGATTTGTTTTGCTGAGACGAACCCAACGGTATGTCCAATTTTGGATTCCGGTGGGCTGTGCACAAAATTGCCAGTTAAGTAGGATTGTAGGCCCGCCAAAATAGCGTCCCGATCAACCTTCTCAGAATTGAACCAAACATGGCATACAGGACCAGAAAAATATTTTGAGTCTAATAGTGCAAGTTTCATCACGATTTGATGAGTGTGCACAAAGTTGTGACTTAATTTACAAAGGGTGGATACGGGATATCTCGACGGTTACGTACTGATTTCGTCGCACACATGCAACGAAATCGGGTTCCGTCAGTTCCCACACATCGACCACATCCATACGCGCTTTCGATGCGTATAGTGCGTGACCACGCCGCCCGATTTGTCGGGACGGACGCCGTATCGGGGTATTTTTCTAATTTTTGAAAACAGAATTTATAATTTTTCGTAAAACTTTAACAACGTGTAACTTTTTACACACTAGATGAAAAGTGAATCCAGAAAGTGCGTTACAATCTTGGTTATGTTGTCTTTAACTGTCTTCAATTATTTTCTACAAAATCTTATTGTACAGAAAGAAAAGTGGCCGACAAGTTGGTGTTTTGAAACAGTTTTTAATATTTTAGAAAAGTAGTTTTTCTCCAACTTCGTCTCGATTTTTCGAGCAAGTTGGATGGCCATGTCAAAATCCACCTAGGGATCTCGAAGAGGGTCATGAGGGCTTTCTACACGAATTTACGGATCTAAAATCGGATTAGAATTGAAGGAGAAATTTAATGGAGAAGTCGGATACCTCGTTGTTGAAAGTTGTTATTATTGTGGGTGGTTGTTTGTTGTTGTTGCTGTCGTCGCGAGGTGCTGCTGTCCGAGGGCTTGCCGAGGATGAGAGGGGAGGAGGAAGGATGGAGGAGGAGAGAGGAGGAAGAAGATTCGGATTAGGGTTGGCCATATATATATATATATGTATGCATATACATGAAGGGAAAAATAAAGGGGTCGGCCAATTATACATTGCTGCTGCTGCCTTTGGGGTTGGGCGGCCTAGCATTGCTGCTACTGCTATTCATTATTTGTGGTGTGGGTGGTCGGCCAGGTGGTGGGGCTGACCACTCCATGCATAAGTTATATATACATTTATTTCTTTCTTTACTTATTATCTACTTATTATCTACTTATATATATATATATATTTTTTTTTTTTTTTTCTACTTATTATCTACTTATTATCTACTTATATATATATATATATATATATATATATATATATATATATATATATATATATATATATATATATATATATATATATATAAAATATATATATATATATATATATAAAATATATATATTATTTATTTATTTTTATATATATATTTATATACGTATATATCCATAAATACACCAAAAATCTATTTCAAATCCAAATACCATTCAAAAGTCAACTATCCAATTATTTAATATATTTGAGCATATCTACATATATATATAAATTCAATCCTTAATAAATCAACTCAAAATAATAATATTTAAATAGGAAACATGTTTATTAAATCTCCACCAAAATAACTTTAATAATAATTATTTAATAAGATTGTCCCAATGAGTGCACTTACACTGCACACCCTTTCCCGGGTCCATAAAATGTACTATTTTATAAAATATTATTTAAATAATAAAATACCAATAATTGCACAAATAATTAAATAATTTTAAATTATACATAAAATTCTATAATAATTTAGAAATTATTTTTACGTACATAAAATATGTTTACATGACCATTTTGGTCCCATCCTATGCCTACATGGGCTTAAATTCGGTTCGGGCCCAATTCGGACTGAATTGGACAAATCGGGTCATCTAAAAATCAATATATAACATAATATTTAAATAAAAAATACTTTAAATAAGTCAATTCACAATTTGGTCTGGTTTTCCTAGTTTGGACATCACCATGGCTTGGCTTCCTCCGGTATGGCTAATGTACTAGTCAAGGCACACTGCTGCATTTTCCGTGTCAAAATTTATGGTCGTCTAGTACTCCAAAACGCAACAATGGCTAAGGTCATTCTTAATAATTAATAAAAACCATATTTTGTATAAATTCATTTTTAAGTCTAATAAGATAATAAAAATAATAATAATAAAAAATAATATGGAGTTTTACACGTGGAGGATCATCCACGACAACGGTCCATAGTTCATAAGCCATACATTCAACAGGTTCTGTGATAAGAATCATTTTCAGAACATGGTGTCAACCGCTTACAATCCGACAGCAAACAGATTGGCTAAAGCTTTCAACAAAACAATTGTCAAGCCACTCAAGAAAGTCGTGTCAACCAATAAACACGACTGGGACGAGAAGCTAGGCGAATGCCTTTGGGCCTACCGCACAACGGTACGGACTCCAACGGGTAACACACCATTCTCTGTGGTCTACAGAAGCGAGGCTGTGCTTCCTTTCAAAATTTAGATTCCCTCGTTGAGAGTAGCTATTAGAAACTAATTGATGGAGGAAGACAATCAGCATCACCGTCTGCAAGAGTTGGAGGTGCTGGATGAAAAATGCCTCTTGGCTCAATAGCGCATCGAGCTCTACCAAGCTCGTATTTCACAGGCTTTCAATAAGAAGGTCAAAAAAGAACTTTTCAAGCGGGTGACCTTGTTCTGTCATTCAAAAGTCCAATGGTGATGACTCACAAAACACTAGGAAAATTCGAACCCAAATGGGAAGGCCCCTTCATCATAGAGACGGTGTACTAACGGTACCTACCGACTCGCAAAACCAAATAGAGACTTGTTCATGATGCCAATCAACGACAAGTTCCTAAAGAAGTACTATTCTTGAAATCCTTCAATATGTACTTCTATCTCCCCAGAAGGAGAACTTACGAACTTGACCATCGAGTCCATCCCCCTTGATAATTATGTGCTTATGGAGCCTAGTCGCTCTAGTACACTTTCTTCCCAGTAGAAAACATCCATGTCTATATCACCTCTGAGTTATTTCTCTACATCCCCCTAAAGCTAAATCCTATATTTCGTAAGATGACACTAAAATCTATGTTTACCATGTCCACATTACCTTTGAGTAAATATCCCATCCAACAACCCCGGCGTTGTTGTAACTCAATCATTGAACATCTACGTCCATATCACCTCTGAGTTGTTCTTTGTATCCCCACTGATTTCATTCCTACCACGTCTATATTACCTATGAGTAGAAAAACTCTACCGTCAACCCCATATTTACTACGTCCATATCACCTCTGAGCAAATATGTTGGTTCCCTCTCTCAACTTATTATTTGTACCTAGAAACCAAGGTGCGCCAAAGATGATCAGTCCACAAAAGCACAAGTTCATGACAATTGAACAAGCAAAAGTTCTTTATTTTTTGAAAAGAAAGTACATAGACAGAAAGACAAATAGGAAATACTAAGACAAGAAAATATTAAGACTCCAACAAAATTATTCATTATGGCAGCTGTAAAATAGTCGATAAAACCCTATAGTCTGGGATAATGGTTACGTTGAGGCAGGTGCCACTCCCTCAACTATATCGTATATGAAGGCTCCAACTGATTAAGGTCCTCTGTAGAAGCAGGACGATTTGAGCTCCCAATGCCACTTCCTTCTGATGCTAGTTCTTCCATAACAAAAACTTTAACTTTTGGAGTTATCTCCTCCTTGATGGTCATTGGTTTTTTTTGACAAAAGAGGACAGCGACTTCTCTTTCACGATAGCCTCTACTTTCGGTACGAACACTACAACAAAACAAAACAGAAAGTAGAGTTAGCAAAAGAATTCAGTCTTTTGAGTTAAAAGACATATGCACAGCTTGGCATCGGCGCATGCAAATAGCTGTGCATCAAAATCTTGGTGCATTATCATGACAAAACGTCCATGCGTACTGACTGAATTCCACCGTGGCACATCTAGATAACCGAAGTCCATGCACGTTGGAAGGAAAGCTTCGACGCATCATCAGGACAAAGTCCATGCGCGTCAGCATAAAAAAGCCTAGGTGTATCCTCAGGGCAGGGCTCATACAGCTGTTTCCATGCGCTTTAGCAGAATGGTTTGACGCATTTTCCAAGATGGTTACCCATCTATGCGTCTAAAACCGTACAACAAAGTATCTGTGCAAACCCTAAAGCAGCAGATCACCCACCGATTATTTCCCGACGTACATCGCGTGTGTCGTCTCGACAACTAGGGACTCCTCGGCGTCGGCCTCCACGGACCTCTTACCTTTGCCTTTGCACTGGCCAGCAGCACCGCAGGGAGTCTTGGGGGCCATTTCTCAAAGGTTAGGGTTTTGTTTAAAGAAGAAAACTCTTAAGGAGAAAGCAGAAGAGAAAATAGAAGAAGTTATCTCCCTCAATAGATACCTATTTATCGGCACAAGCCATGTGCATGAACTGATAAAAACATGACATCAACGTCTCTTCAAGTCTCGTAAAACTAACGGCTGCATATCTTCCAAAAAAAGATCATCATTAATCACCCAAAGTTCGAGGAATTATATTTTTTAATTAAGGAGAGTATGCACCAGCACAGCCATGCGCGAAACGGCCATGCGACTAGATAGGGCATGCGCCCAGAACATCTACTACCTATGCTACTCGGTTCAAAGTATTCAAAAACTTGGCAGAAAGTTTTGAAAACTTTGAAGGGGGTCCTGTAGAAGCGTAGAATTTTAGGCACATCTAAGGTCAAAACTCCTATGCGCCCTAAAGCGCCATGCGCCCTAAAACAGCAAGCGCCAAAAGACCAATGATAGAATGTTGGCACATCAGAAGATAGCCAAAAAAAGAGGCATATGAAGATTAGATTTTTATTTCGCATGAAAGTCTACACATGTCCAAACTTTTGTTACAATTAAAAGTCTACTATAAAGAAGCCTAGCCTAAACTACAAACTGGGCGTATCACTCTGATGCCTCAGAATAGGCACATCATTCCTTCTCATCAGAGAGAATCACTTCCTCATCAACACACGACTGCTTCGGCTAATGAAGCATTTATTGAGCAGAACGCTGGTTGGCAATCAATCCAAACCCGGTGGCTCTTCCAGCATAACGGAAGTCGGGGCATAACAACCCCAATCTTTGGATGCAACAAGCACCCAATGCTATTTCATAGAAGAACACTGCCGACAAGGGATTCGAACATAAGCTATTGTGCTCATAGCTCTCCCAGCGCATCTCAGTCTCTTGAAAGAGTTCATCGTCAAAGTCGAAGTTTCTTTGAACGAGGAGATCACAATCCACAATGCAACATCTTGCCAAGGAGGAGGATCGGTCGAGTTCATTTCAAATGGGAAGTTTTGATGAAAGAATAAGGAAAACTCTCTACACTGTTATTTATAGGCCAGGATAAATCAAACCTATGCGCCAAATGGCAATTTCTCCAAAGTCAGTGTAATGGACATGCATTAATGGTGATGAGTTTGCCACCTCAAATTTAGCCAAGTCAAAGAGTCATCAATGCCTCGAAAGACTCTGCAAGACTGACCAAAGGAGATGCGCCACGTAGCAGATGTGTCCCTTAACAATATGCGCTCCATGCCGATGTGCCCAATAGAGCACAGACAGATGCACCCACATAAGCCCGGCACCCATCAAAGTCTTTATTATTATATGACAGAAATGACAACAGAACACATCTTAAAGTCTGAGCAGTCATCTTTTGCAAAAGGCGAAGAGACGCAATCATCACCCTTTTTTCGGTTACGGGTGTGCTCTGCCACGTGGCCGATCACTGTTTGCCATTGATTATAAAAGTGCAGAATAATTTTATAGGAGGACTGAACTTAGACTCACAATACAAACTCGCTCGTACAAAGAAAGCCTAGAAATAAAAACCTAGGTACCGCAATCTAAGTACGAATGTTTATTTTTGATTCTGGAGGGTGACGGGAGGCTCGGGAAAACGACGGCAGCTCTGCCTTACTCCTTGGACGATCGGACGTAGCCTTGGCTCTGATAAAGAAATGCTCTCGGAATGTATGGGGACACTCTTCTCTGCGTGCCTATGTCTCTCTGTGTGTCCAGCCGAGGGTTTTGCAAGGGAATGGCACCTTACTATTTATAGGAGTGGGGTGTGATCATTAGGGTTTGCAATGATTGCTACTTGAAGAGTCGACGGTTTGGGGATTAATTACCATTTTCCTTGATCCTATTTTATTGGCAATAAATATTTATTGCGCCAAATCCGTATGGGCAATTGATGTTGATTGCTACAAATCTTCGTGATTTGTTATGACAAGCTCGGATCTCTTGCCACATGTTCAATCTGTTTGATTATAATAAATCTAATTTGATCCGGGTAATTATGATGATTGCACTAAATCTGGTTGTTGGGATTTGTTGATAGTAACAAATTTGAGTGGATAAATCTTGATTGATTTGGTGCCACGTGTCCAACCATTATTATGCTGCGAGCCGTAGGGACGCGGGGGGAACTGATCCTCTGCCACGTATCCTAACCGCGAGCCACAGGGACTGGGTGTCTTGACAGAGCCGCATGAGGATGGCTTCTCAGGATTTAAACTGCATAAAGGTGGCAGCCGCATAGGTATGGCCTCCAAAATCTGAGCCGCAAGAGGGTGGTTTCCAAATGAACCGCATAAGGCTGGCCACGTGTCAAGGCTGCATGGGCGTGGCCTCTCAGCATTTGAGCCGTATGGAGATGGTCCCCATGATCCGAGCTGCATAAGTGTAGCGGCCGCATGGGGGTGGCTTCTCAGGATTTGAGCCGCATGAAGATGGTTCCCATGATCTGAGCCGTATGAGAGTAGCAGCCGCATGGGGGTGGCCTCCACCTGAACCGCATACGGCTGGCCACGTGTCAAAGCTGTGTGGAAGACTTTAGGATTTGATGGATCGTGCCAGCTATAAAGATTTTCTTTGTTTCCCTAGGAGCACGTCTTTATGTCAGAGTCATCATTGCAGCTTTATGTCAGAGCTGTCAGTTCACCTTTATATCAGAGCCGTCTTGTTGTGTCAGAGCATTAAATGAGGTCGCTGTTTAATGGCCAGCTGTAGAGGCGAGCCGCATAAGGCCACGTGGCTTTTACTCGAGCCGTATGGCTATGTTGGCAACTTTTGAGCCGCATAAAACTCTTGAGCCGCATGAAGCTCTGAGAGATTCTTTGAACCGCATGAGACTCCCTCTATTTTGAGCCGTATAGATTTTTCTGTTCTTTTCCTTGCTTCTACAAGACCCCCTTCAAAGTTTTCAATTTGTAAAATTGAAATACTTTGAATAAGAAGCATGGCTATGTCCACATAAGCTCTTCTGGCCGCATAGGATGTTCTAGCCGCATGGACTTCTAAGCCGCATGGCCTTCCTGGCCGCATGGACTGCCTGATCGCATGGACTTCCTAGCGTATGGCCTTCCTGGTCGCATGGACTTCCTAGCCACATGGATCGCTCTGGCCGCACACTGTCTTTTCTGCCACGTATGCGTCATTAATTGCCTTTGATTCATTTTTTGATTTAGAGCTGTCTTTCGGAGGAATCCCAAGAGTCGGTTCATTAAATGTTTAGATTTTGTGCTTTGATGAATCTCCTTTATAAGAGGGGACAAAATCCTAGGAGTCGGTTTTGCCTGCAGCACACGACCCGAAGCATTCACCGGCCCATGTGCCCCCCCTTTGTCCTATAAATAAGAGTAATTTGGAGAAAAAAATTCTTTACTCTCTTTTCCAATTTAAGCTCTTCTTGCCCTAACTGTCGTCCTTTTCTTCTTTTTCATCGATCAACGATGGCCCCCAAGACTTCCAAGGCTGCGGCGAAGAGTAAGGGAGTGGCTTCTACGTCGACTGCGGCGCTTGAAGTTCATTTCGACGTTCACCCCACCATTGCTGGTAACGACTTTGGGAGGATCGTATGCTTCAAAAAAAAACCTAGCAAAGATGGCTCTCTTGCATGTTTTATGCACAAGCCTTTAATGTGTCCTTCGTCTTCATCGAACTGTTCAAATTATATGTGCCGCATGTACGTCCCATATCCGAGCCGCATGGAGGGTATACCCCATGTCCGAGCCGCATGGCAGTTGCCTAGTGGCCGCATAAATACTTCACAAACTGAACCGCATAATGACCTGTCGAACAGAGCCGCATAAGTCCCTCTGAATTGAACCGCATGAAGCCCCCTTCAAACAGGGCCGCATAAGCTCATCTGTACTGGGCCGCATAATGCCCTGCTAAGCAGAACCGTATAAACTCGTCTGGACTGGGCCGCATGAGGCTGCGCTAAACCGAGCCGCATAAGCTCCAAAATACTGAGTTAGTTTTACCTGGCCATCTTCTAACTTTGTTTCTTTTATTTTTGATTCTTGCAGCGTCCCTACCGAAGGCTGAGATCATTATGAAGGAGGAGTTACTGCCTTCTTTCATCAAACAAAAGTCATCGCTCGTTAAGGAGGAGGTGATACCAAAAAAGGAGGAACAAAAGGAAGAGCTGGCGCCTATAGGGGAGGGAAACACTCCCAACATTGAAGTTGCTGTAAAGGAGGAGCCCCAGTCTGAAGGTGGTAATATTGGGAGTTCTGACCTTCCTGCTCCGGACGAGGATCTTACTCAAATAGATCCTTCATATGAAAAATGGTTGAGGGAATGGTATATGCGCCCCCACAACTAGGATTCGTGGGCTCTCATAAATGTCCGTCCTTTGTCTTCATATTTCTGTCTGTCTTTAACTATAGCTTGTGTTTCGCTTCTTTTGGACATCAATGTAATCTTTTTTCTTTCTTGTCTGAATGAAACGATGGAGAACTTTTCTGGCTTGCTCATGAGATGTAGTCATGTGAATGTAACTGATTTTGAATGAACAAAATATATTTGCTCTATTCTTTGCTTGCAGTAGTTGCCCTAATGGGAGACCTTTTGTGGACCTATTATCCTTGGCGTACCCTGGTTCTGGATACGGATAATAATTTTGATGAGGATACTTAGAAAAATTGCACAGTAAGATGGCCATGGAGGTTCCTGGTATCGGGAGAAGGAATGCCATGGAGCAGCTGGGCTCCCGGGGCATGATGAGAAATGAGGCGTATGTACTAGGAAACTTAGTACATCATTTGTGGTCCACGGAGGACATTTGTGGTAAACAGAGGACATTTGTGGGCCTATTATCCTTGGCGTACTCCGGTCTTGTGTACGGATAATAAGTTGAAAAAAAAACTAACATACTTACTCAGAGATAATGAGGACATGGTAAATATGAGGGTTACTTCGATGGAGCCTTCCTACTCAGAGGTAATGAGGACATAGCAGGAGTAGGCTCCATGAAGGGTACATAGAACAACTCAGAGTTAATGAGGACGTAGAAGTTCTACATGAGGGGCGGTTTGTTTTTTGTCGAAGGGAAACAACTCAGAGGTAACATCGAGGTGGTCGTTTCAGGAAATTCGTGGATCTGTTACCCTATTTATGCACTGAAAGTGCGGGTATTGGATCATGAGGAGGGAGCTCTTTTAGGAGAAAAGTTCAAAGGTATGATCATACATGACTTACTTCCTAAAAAGATGCGATATAGATTCATCTATAGTGTCCAGAGTGTGAGTTCAACGGTACTTGCGGGTACATAACTCAACAATCTGGGAAATTTGGGATTGGAATGTAGGTTCCGCGGTACCAGAGGGTACATGACTCAACAAGCTAGGAGATCTGGAGTTTAGAATGTATGTTCAGCGACACCAGAGGGTACATAACTCATCATTCTGGGAAATTTAGGGTCGGAATGTGAGTTCAGCGGTACCAAGGGGTACATAACTCAACACCCTGGGAAATTTGGAGTCGAAATGTGAGTTCAGCGGTACCAAGGGGTACATAACTCAATACCCTGGGAGATTTGGAGTTTAGAATGTAAGTTCAGCGGCACCAGAGGGTATATAACTCATCATTCTGGGAAATTTAGGGTCGAAATGTGAGTTCAGCGGTACCAAGGGGTATATAACTCAACACCCTGGGAAATTTGGAGTCGTAATATGAGTTCAGCGGTACCAAGGGGTACATAACTCAACACCCTGGGAAATTTGGAGTTATAATGTGAGTTCAGCAGTACCAAGGGGTACATAACTCAACACCCTAGGAGATTTGGAGTTTAGAATGTAAGTTCACCGATACCATAGGGTACATAACTCATCATTCACTACAAAAAAATAAGGCTTTTTTGATGTTTTTTTCTCCCGATGTTTATGGGAACGTCGGCTTAGGCATGATACACCGACGTTCTACAATAAACGTTAAAGAATACCAACATTTTCTCTTAAACGTCAAGGATTACCGATATTTTTTTTTCAACGTTTATGTTCAAGTTGGCTTAGATAAGCTAATACCGACGTTCAGCACTAAACGTTGAAAACTATTGACTTATCGACATTTTTTTTCTTAACATTTGTCTTAAAGTTGAGAAATTTACTGATGTTTTGTCCAAAACGTGGAATAACTCGAAAGAAAAAAATTGTATCATTATTTTCCCTTTCCCTCCTAAACGTCTCAAATTCCTACCCTCCAGAATTCTAAGCCTCATTCTCTCGTCAGATCTGCAGTTGCTCTTCTTCTTCTTATCAACCCTAGTATTTTTTCTCTTTTACACAAACACAACAATATCCTTAGATTCCATCCCACTTAAACATACCACCTTCTCCCCCTGCCCCCCTTTCCTCTCTCTCCTTATCCTCATCTCGAAAGCACCTCAAATTCCTTCCAGCCTCCTCTTTCTGAATCCTTACTCCATCATCTTCTTCTTTCCCCCAAATCCCTCCTCCTCTTCCATCCAAATTCCAAATCCTAACCTTCCCAAAACCCAAACCCTAGAAGGTTTTTTCACAACCACCTGAGGAGGTGGAGGAGCGATCGACTCCTTCATCAGCGACTCCACGGTCACTGATCCTACTGGAGACGCCCGAACCAACCGCCGTCGTCTAAAGAAATCAGGGACCGGATGGATTGAGAGATTCATCGTGGCAGAATCGGATGTTGGTTCGCTTGAATCAACACCAACCTGGGCTCTTTCTATAGAACATGCTCCCCATCTCCTAACTCCGGTATGTATTCTCTTCGTAGACACTGCTGTTATCTTTTATGCTCTTGAGCTTGGTAGAAGTGGTAATCAAATGACTAAATAGTTGTTTCCAAAATTTGGTTGAAAGGAACACATTAAGGTTTGGCTAATTCAAAGGTTTCCAAAATGGTGTCTTTGATAGCTTCCTACACATTCTTTGCATTTCTAGCTAATACAACTAGCCTTTCTTTTTTGTTGTTATCACACTTTTTTGCTTGATGTCAGCTACAAATCTAGGGGTCCACAGTTATAACAAGATCTATGTCTTCATACTAGTTACATGCTCTCCTCCATCTTCATCTCTTTTTTATATCTTGTAAACAGATTGTGCTCTTGTCAAATATCAAGTTGTCGGTCATGCTTTGATATAGCTTCTGGTTAGAGCTTTTGTTGTTTCCTAGTAACACTGGCATATACTTTATAATCACTATAATTTCTGAGGCTCTAAAGGAAACAAAATTTTAACGTTGATCAATTCTGTTGTATTCTAAACTTTCTATGCTTACTGCACACCTTGACTATTCAAACCAATTTAGAAAATGTAATTTAAACAGGTTCAGATGTTCTCAGTAGTGAGAAAAGAGGATAAAAAGATAATATATTTATACTTAATAGTTCCTATTGGCAGTAACTTGTATATCGGAAAAGATGGGAAGCAATTAAAAGATGTTGGAGATAATTAAGGCCTTCCAAATGCACTCTTCTCTTTTGCCATTATTTGGAATTGATCTTGAAGATACTTCATGCTCTGATAAGATACTTTGTTACTGATAGATATAACAATGGAACATATTATATACCAATTTTCCTTATTGTTGTGTATATTTCACAAATTTTTTGTGGTGATACATGGCCCAATTTGCCTATTCATGTTGGCCTTTTGATATAAAAGTAATGAAACCATGGATGAATGCAAGACCCTGTGAGAAAAAAAATAGGGACAGATGATTTATGTATCAATAGTTAGGATATGATGGATCTAATGGATAATTTGATTTGCTGCATATATGCATCCCTCTTTCATGTGCTTGATATCTTTATTTTACAAGCGCGTCCTTGAAAAATGTTTGAGATTAAGACTTTTTGTATGACCATCCTATTTTTTTCACATGTCATGCTTAGCGACAAGGTTGTGAAAAGCTCTAGGCGCTAGTCGGACGGGCACCCACCGCCTAGCGCCTAGTCCGCCTAGGTGGACGCCTAGATCTATGCGATCCAAAATAATTAAAAAATTCGAAAAAAACCTATTGAAAGTTGCAAAAAAAAGTCAATAAAACCTCAAAATGTGTATAGTCGGACGTTGAGGGAGACTAGGCAGGCTCCTAGGAAGCCATCGGATGGGCACCATGCGCCTAGCATCTAGTCCGCCTTTTAGAACAATGCCTAGGAAGATGGTGCAATTTCCAAGTATTGCCTAATTCGTTTGCATATTGTTCAACTGGATTTATTTTTCATGGTTATGACATTTGGAGTTGGATATTGGAAGCCAGGTATTCCTGATGGAGATTAAAATGAAATGTTTAACTTGATTTGTCATGAAAGGTGTTTGTTAACGTATTCGCAAATTATAGGCCCACTTGCTAATAAATCATCGTAGTACTAATATATTGGGATATACCCAACTATTTCTTCATGGTCCCAATTCTTCTTTATTATACTTATTTCTTACCACTAAGATCCAATTGTATATAAGGTGATAGGGTATTTATTTTTGACATTAAGGCTCCATTTAGTTAAAGTAAGCAACCAAGTGCTGAATGAACCTTTGAAGGGTGTGACCAATTAAGGTGTAGTATATAAGTATTGAATTTGGACAGTTTTTGATGTTTGGTAGGTCAATAATTTGATACCTCTAGATGTGCCTTTTAGTAGTTGACTTAGAAAAATACGTAAGGCCTACAATATTTATGGAATCTTAGTTGGAACAATACTTATTAAAATCTATCACTGGAAAAACCCTTAACAAATTACAAAATATTGGACATTGTGTGATTACTCGATCGATCATCATTCAGGTTCTTCGGGAAGAAAAAGAGGAAGGCACTTAACCAGGCTCTAAACCATATACAAACAGATGAGTTAATTATGTTTATTACCCTTTTTTCTCTCATTAATGAATCCTTTGATCTCTATTATTTCTTGATGTATCCATCACTTACAGAATTGAGAAATCTTAGCTTCATATCCCCCAATTAACTAAGCTATTAATGAATTAATTAATCTAAGCTACTATCCTATGTTCATTGTTAATTGAGCTCTCAAAGCAATTCCTCGTTATGCAATGAATTATATATCTTCTATTTTAAAACATACAAACATATTTGGCAATACAGGGGAATGTATCATTTGTGTCTCAAATTGGTAACCAAGAGCTGCAGATGTTAATATTTGTGCTGGCTGTGTTCCTTGCATTATCATGCCTTGCAACCTTCTGTCTTGCAGAGGCTAAGGTACCATGCATGATTCACTCCGACACAATTCTCCCTCTAGGCTAGCCTTCAAAATTCTAAACATGATATCGCATTTACATGCATGATTTATCTCAACTTATTAGATGAAGAATGAAAGAACTTGGAAGAGGACTAGGACTATCAAATATAAATTGCCTAATGGTAAGTTTAATTAGCAACAACTAGCACAACTTATCAGTTGAAGAAATGTTTACTTGTGTCAACAATTTGCTAATGCAGGCACGGATCATCATATTCATATAGTCATGCCTTTGAATATGTCACCCTCATTTCCCGTATTTCGTATTTATACTCGTATCTGGATTTTTGGCATGTATTTTTATTTTTCTCAGCTTGTGGGATTTCGGTATTTTTTGTATTTTGGTTTTGGCATGGCTCGGTTTTATTGGGGATGGTTCGGTTTGGTTCGGTTTTATGCATTGGATCATCCTTAGCCTATGCTACCCCTCATCCCCACCACAACTCCCCCTCTTTATATCTCCACCAACCTCTTCTCTCTCTTCATAACCACCATTAATTTCTTCTTCTTCTTCCTCCACACAACTCCCCAACCCCTAGGCAAGTGCATCTTGCCACTACATGAGGACCCTCTTTTCTTTGTCCATCTGCTAGTTTAGGACATGGAGATCAACATTAGTTCTTGGGTTTTTATGATTTGGAGTCTCTATTGATGTAGATCTAAGTTATTGCTATTTTCGGATTTTATATGTTTTGATCCATTTTGGTTGGTTTTCTTTGAGTTCTAATGTTTCCATGTGGAAGAGCCTTCAGTTTCACCCAAGTTGGAACTTTGGAAATCTGGATTTGGAGTTCGGATGGCCAAGTTATGAACTTGTGAAGCTTTGGGTTCTTCGTTGGTGTTCTTACTGTTTGGAGAAGACAGTGAGCAGTGTGCAGAGCTGCTTAGCTTACGCACACTGAGCTACGCGCGCTCTTTAGCGCTGCGTACGCTGGCTTGAGTACGCTTTCTGTTGGAAGCGTGTCTTCTTGAGTGTGCGTGACTTTTACGTACACTGCTCCCTTGAGTGTGCGTGACTTTCACGTACACTGCTCCCTTGAGTGTGCGTGACTTTCACGTATGCTGCCTCTCTTGAGCGTGCGTGACTTTCACACACTGCTCCCTGTAGCGTGCGTGACTTTCACACACTGCTCCCTGTAGCGTGCGTGACTTTCACGTATGCTGCCTCTCTTGAGCGTGCGTGACTTTCACACACTGCTCCCTGTAGCGTGCGTGACTTTCACACACTGCTCCCTGTAGCGTGCGTGACTTTCACGTATGCTGCCTCCCTTGAGCGTGCGTGACTTTCATACACTGCTCCCTGTAGCGTGCGTGACTTTCACGTACACTGCTCCCTGTAGCGTGCGTGACTTTCACGTACACTGCTCTCAGCGTGCGTGACTTTCACCTATGCTGCTCTCTCAGCGTGCGTGACTTTTCGTACGCTGCTTCCCTGACCCCCTTGTTAACCTATTAGCTCTTGGAGTTTTGGTCTTATTTCTTTAAGCTTGGCTTTTCTATTGCCCCGTATTTTGATATTTTATTAGATATTTTATGCCCATTTTATATCCTTACGCCTTTTGTCATGAACTTGATTTTACTTAATATGTTTGGAATGACTATTGTACATGGCATGATATGACAAGGAACTAGCATAACACGATAGTGACCCGTGGTGGTGCACTCCTGGCATGACCAACCTGACATGATAGTGGCCCGTCATGGTGCACTCCTGACAAGTACCCTGACATGATTTATCTTGATAATTTAACTTGACCCGCCTTGACACCGTGGGTGGTTCTTTCTTGCTTGCTTGTTAAATCCACTTGTCCTGTCTTGCATCATGTCTAGGACGGGACTCCTGAGTACCACGGTCAGGAGTACCTACTAAAATGGATTAAGGTTAATAACTAGAATAACACAGTAGTCATGAAGAGATGACACAGCTACAGGCAATCCCGTTACCTGGGCGCTTTTGGGATCTGTAGCCTGCCGTCGAGTAGGGCACATTTCCAGCACACCGTCGCGTGTTGCACCCTCTAAGTCACCTAAGGGTACATTTGTCCTCGGGCGATGTACCCACCTGAATTCAACCCTAATCTTTCGTCCTGGGTAGCCTGGATGGTCTGCAGGGCTTGTGGCTGTGGAACAATCTCACTGCATCTTGTTAGTAATTAGGCCTGTGATAACCCTAGTTAGTTAAAGTAGTAAGCCGTAGGATCTGCTTGGCCGTGATTGATTGAGTGAGGTATAACCAGTCTAGTCATGTCTTGATCCCATGCAAGATTGCTTCCTGTCTTGATTACTTACATTACTTATCTTGCCGATAAATGGTAGGAAACCAAGCTCTGTTCAGATGAAGGGTTACAACCCCGGTCCTTGTTTGGTTTACGGGTTGTAACCTGGCTATCGGAATAGTTCCATGGTTATCTCGTCGTATGTCATCCTGACATATTTTCGTAAATTTTAGTTTTAATATTAGTTTTTCTGTGCTGATTGCTGGCTTTTGTTCTTATTTCGTGGCCCCCTTGTGGCACTTGCTCTTTCTGGGGTTGACCCAGCTGGTTTTGTGTGGCCAGATTTCAGAGCAGCTCCCGAGGATCTACCAAGCTTCCAGCCCAATGGTGGCGACTAGAAGGAACCCGGGCTACGAGTGGGTTTTCTATTTTGTTTCGCTCACTCTATTGTAAATTTATTCTTTTGAGGCGTTTAGCCGACGAGCACCTGTTAGCTCGATGCACTTTTACTTACTGTCTGCCTACGGGCTGTAAACATGATTAACAAATCCTAGGGTTGATCATGTATGACTTAAACTCTTGCTAGTCCTAACATTTTGTACGACTAGCTTCATGATCAGCTGATATGTAATATTTGGGACGCCTTTTATTGTATATTTAATGATCATACATCTTGTAATTATATTATTTGCTTGAGATTGAGACAATAGGCTTGACCTTAAGAGACTGTTGGCTTGTAGTAAACCCTCATATCTAGACAGCCGTGACCGTATAGTTGAGATGTATTCTATTTCAATATACGTAGCTGGCTATGTACAGCAGAATGTAGAGAAGAACTGTTGAAGGCCACGTGGCTTCTTTCTGGGCAACATGGAACTATCCGAGCCGCATGGACCCTTGAGCCGCATGGACTCCTGAGCCGTATGGACTTCTGAGCCGCATGGGGATCTTTCTGTCGGAGCCGCATAGGCCTTTCTTTATTTTTTTTCCATGCTTCTACAGGGATTTGTTGATAGTAACAAATCTGAGTGGATAAATCTTGATTGATTTGGTGCCACGTGTCCATCCATCAATATGCTGCGAGCCGTAGGGACGCGGGGGGAACTGATCCTCTGCTACGTGTCCTAACTATAAACCCTAAGATTTTCTAATTATTTTAGTGATTTTAAAAAAATATTTTTAATATATTATTTAGCATTAAAGAGTTAGTTGGTATATATGGTTATATTTATAGATATATAAATACATATATATATATATTATATGTGTGGTTGTGTGCTTGATATTTTAAGTGCTACTAAATATAGTCTATAATTATTATAAAGATTTTTGTTACTCAATTACAATTTATTGAAATTTTATGGGATTATATATATATATATATATATATATATATATATATATATATATATATATATATAGAGAGAGAGAGAGAGAGAGTAGTAAATAAAAAAAATGTAGTGGTGGTCGGCCCAGGTGGGGGACCTACCACAGAATGGAGAAAAGGAAAGGAAAAAGAAAAACAAAAGGAAAAGGAAAAGAAAAGAAAAAAATATATTAACAACTAACCCCCATGTGGGCGGGTCCCACATCCCCATTTTCCTGCTGCATGTAGCAGCAACCCGCCCGAAGGGAAAACTAACCAGTGGGAATCTATTAATTCCTAAACCCATTAGTATTAGGTTTGTCACAATTCGTTATATATGTAACTTTTTCCACAAGCCTCAAAATCCTAATCTTCCAAAACAAAAGTTGAGGCTGATCATACCCTCTTCGCCTGCGAATTTGTTTCACCAGCGACGGAGCTTTGTGCGCGACGAACGGAGCATCAGAAGTCAGCCCCGCGTCACCCACGGAGCAGTTTTCCCACTCAAGGTACCCTACTTCCCTACGACGTAACTTTTTACTCGTAGCACCGATTTTCGATCCGTAAGATTTTCTGGAAAGTAGAATTGACCCTCTTCGAGGTCCTCCAGGTGGATTTCGAAAACAACACATCGACTTGCTCGAAAAATTGAGACAAAGTTGAACAAAAATCTATTTTCTGTAATACTAAAAACTGTTTCAAAACGACAACTTGTGGGCCAATTTTCTTGCTGTGCAGTAAAGTACTGTAGGAACTAATTGAAAAGAGTAAAAGACAACATAACCGAGATTGCAACGCATCTTCTGAATCGTCGTTTCGATTAGCGTGTAAAAAGTAGATTGATGTTGAAGTTGAGGAAAAACCTGTGTTTAATTATATTAATTTTCTGAATTTTGTCCGATATGGCGTGCGCCCCGACAAACCGGTTGACATGGTCGCACGCTACATGCATCGAAAGGCGCGTATGGATGTTGTCGACGTGTGGGAACTGACAGAACTCAGTTTCGTCATTTGTGCACGACGAAATCAGTCTGTATCCGTCGAGATACCCCCGTATCGGTATTTTGCAAACTTTGCCCTAAATTCGTGTACAGTCGTCAATTTGAGACGAAACTTGCGCCAACGGGTCCGAATCAAAATTTTGGTCCTGTGTGCCAAGTTTGGTTCGATTCTGCGAAGGTCGAATCGGATACCCTTTTTGGCGGGCCCGCGACCCACTCAAACGGGTGATTTTGTACGCGGCTCTTCGGAATCCAAAACTGGACATACCATTGAGTTCCTCTCCTCAAACTGCATCCGTTGACATGTAGTTTGACGACTTTAGAGACCATAGACTTCGGCACGTGTTTCGGTGTAAAACGGGTCCAACGACGGACATCGTTTTGACCCGAAATTACGATTTTGCCCCTGTTCCAGAATTAGACTTTTGGACAGGTGTTTCCTAGGTATACCTTTTACACCAAGTGTATTTTTTATGTTTGTTTTAGCATCCGGAGTTGTTTGGAGATTGTGACGTTTCTTAGCTGACATTGTGATTACCTGGACTTGCCACTATGCAACATCAGGCAAGATACCCTGCCACATTACTCTGTGATTATTATATTTCTTATTTTCAATTGTTATTTTTAGCATTTATTATTTCTTGATATTTAAACTGTGCGTCCAAGTCACACTTGGGTGCAAGCGACTCTATCGGTCGTTTTTCTCGCTTTATTTAGTTCTCTTGCATTGACTTAGTTTATTGACCACCCATTGATGTTGAGGTATTGGTATATCTCATACGGCCTTGACACTTGTTGTATTGCGTGATGTGAATCACATGTAGGACACGTATCCGCGTAGTCGGCTGGCCACCGATAAGATTGGCGCGTGCGACGGATAGGGATAACTGCCAATAGAGTTGCATGATAGAAGACTTGGCGGTTACTAGAGGTACATGTCAGTCATGGAGATGATGATACTAGGAATTGGGTAGGAAGAACAATACCTGACATATGAGCTTCGATTGCACTTTTCTTGTAACCCGGAAGCTCCGCTGGAGATACGGGTATGTTTAGCCTCTCAGGTTTGCCACTGTCGTTCTTGGAACGTCATGCGCTTGGTCACTGGTGCCCAAGAGGGGACTATACCCGATCCTATATTCAGCCAGGGCTCATGCGTCGAATGATTGTATCTCAGCTGCATATTTACAGTAGAATGGTCAGGAAACCGATTACATGCATATCTTTTACTCTTATTATATTATCACAGTTTATATGGCAAGGTGTTTTATTGTATCTTGCTATGTCCTCTGAGGACCTGGTTATCTCTCCAGGGTTAGAAAATTTTCTACAGGAGTACGGAGCGGCGTTGGAGCTATCCTACATCGATGATGAGGCAGTCATTACTGATTTCTAGACTATTTCTTATCTGAGACAGTTGTTGACATTATTTTTACATCTCTTTTTCTATCTTTTTGCGGAGGTTGGACTCTGATCTTGTGAGACTATTTTCATAGCTGTTTGGAGTGAGCATGTTCATCCGGCTATCTTTTGATACTCTTATTTATTTATTTGGACTCTATTATCTTCTGTGTTGAGCTGTGATGAGATTAGATTATATTATTCTGTCCTGCAATTATTTTATTTACAGCTTATGTGCATATATGAGGATTCCACATATTGGAGTATTTTTCGTATATGTGCAGCTGGCATGTTCACGTACTTGGTCCTATATATTTTGGGACTGGGGCGTTACATATTTTTGTGGTGGCCCATGCAGGTCTACGATAATATTGTTGGGTTACATGACTATGCCCAACAAGCCTGCATATAGGAATAGGAATATCTCATTCAGAACTACTACTACCTCCTTGACTTCCAATCTTTTTGAAACTTCCTTGATTATTTAATTTACCTCATGTCTAATACTTCTTAATATCAACCTATCTTCCTCGTGCCAACAGTATGAATCTAGGAAGTGGACGCACCATTACCTTGACCCCCAAAGCTGGTGATACGACTACCCATGAGGATCAGAACCCTCTGATGACTCCGGTGACACCACACCAGCCAGGACCGTCGCAGCCTACTATGACACCGATGATGGTCCACCCAGAGATCGCAGCACTCCCAGTCAACTAGACTGGATAGACCACTGCAGTACCCCTAGAAGAGAACATGCCCTCTACTACACCCTTTCAGCCAAATTGTATGACTCAACCAGATCAGAGAATCCAAGCTTTCCAGCAAGAATATATGCCACTTCCTTCCCGGTCCCCATCATCCATGCCAGTTCTTTACTCTAACGAGGCTTCAGTGTCAAGATTCTTTCTAAGGTTATTACAAGTGCAGCAACAACAGAATGAGTATGCAAGGAGTATTATATCTATAGCCCTAAACAGGACTCTATCTGCTTCGCCAGCCTCAGTGCCAGTTAGAGAGACTAAGAACGGGCCAAATAGACATCCCGAAGCACAACAACACCCTAGAGCATCACCATATCGAGATAGGGAGCTTCCTACATGTCATTTCTGCCATAGGAAGGGTCACCTTATGAAGGTTTGTCGTCGTAGATTGGGATAGTGTATGATTTGTGGTTCCAATTATCATAAAGCCAAAAATTGTACGGGGACACTATATACCTCGCAGCAGGAGCAAGGAGAAGGACTATACCGGGCTCGAGAGAAGCCTACCTGCAACTACTACGGAAAGAAGGGATACATCATTAGAGATTGTCGAATCTGTCATGGTTTACGCTTAAGATGCGGATCGAGACAACATATGATTAAAGATTGTCCCGAGCCACGAACTCAAGTGCATGATCAGCAGACTCCCATGCCAACAGTCCCAGCACTTCCCACACCTCTACCGGTTCAGCATGTGTCGAGGCTCATGACACCAAATGTAGGAGCACCACGTCCACCATTACCTCCACAGCAATTGCAGTTCCACAGGGCGAGAGCACAGGGCCCTAGTCAGAAGCATGGGCAGGCCTTTTACTAGCGGTAGAGGGTGCAGAATCCCTGAGGAAATCATAGCAGGTATGATTTTAGTTGCTACGTTCATGCTACTTGCCTTATTTAACACTAGAGCTACACTGCACTAGTTAATCATAAGCCTAGTCATGCATCTTCCATCTTACTCATCCTTACATAGATCCATCGTTATTCTCTTTAAGTTGTTGATAATGGTAAATGATCAGAACATATGACGACCTCGGAACTGGTATACTACCTTCCCTCAAGAAACTGTGCTATCAATAGGTTCATAACTAATTAATTCTCACTTGGAGTTAGCCGTTTCGATTACGTTACTACGCGAAATAGGCATGCATATAGAATTAGAATCTAGGTACCTCATCCACATACTTGACCTCCATCCTTGATTTCCTTTGAACCCGTTGATTGTCTTTAATTATATATTACCGGATTTCCGTTCTACCACAAATATTATCCTTTCTCCCCGTGATGATAGACAGGTTAGGAAGATGACTCGTACTTGGTATACACGTTTTACGCTGCTCAATCACGCTATTAGTTGAACTCTTATAAGTTGGGTAGAACGCCTCATGATCTATCACCCTCCTTGTCCCGATGACCTTCTTTAAAGGGAACACTCAGAAGGTTACCTAGATTGTGCTTATTAGTTCAATCAAATGTCTTAGATAAGAAACCAGTAGGACAACTGTAGAGGCATGATCATAGGTCGAGTCTTAGAGTTTGATGAACTTGAACTACTTGTGACTTCTTTCAACTATATATCTCGCGTACCTATGTTTTGAACTACCATGACTAAACACCGCTATTATAGCCTAGATTTTGCAAGATTTTTCTTTATCAAGCTTGTTCAGGACATGTGTTTATTAGGGACGCCCACTAGCTTATTGTCTAATTAGAATCGATGTACTATGGTCTGATCAACCTTAGTGCACACAGTTTGCTCTTCTTATGATTATCCCACATATATTGTGATATAGAAGGGATCTCAACCATAACTACCTTGACAACTCACTGGTAATTATTCAATTCACCCTCGGAACCTCATATTCGCAATCAATCCCCTCCCTCGAACTCCTTATTGTTCCCCTGCCCTTACTAAAAATTAGAAAAAACAAACGCTCGTATTGAGGGACGACAGACACATAATGACCCCATAGTTCGCCGTACCACCTATGGCTACGGAGGCGATATATGTACAATTGTTTTGTATCCATTCAAAAATTGAAAAGGATCCTCATACTCGATCCATATCTACCATATCTCGTTACCTATTGCCTTGAGTATTATTCTTTTATAATCATAGTTAAGATACAATTTTTTTGATCTCATTAATCCTAAAAACCTTGTCTTGGCTTCTAGAGTGAGTAGATTGTAAGACTTCTAAATTCTAGGACACGCTGGTACAAGTGATTGATTGGAATAAGTTAGTTTACGTTAAGGTGTTAACTAGTGGCTCATGAACACCCACTTTCTATTTAGGTCATTTGATGTCCCCTACCATGACATCGACATTCGAAGCACGAGACTAGCTGTTACCTTCCAACGAATTTTATATGCAAGACCTAGACAAGCCCACCTTCATCTAGGCATACCATGTCCCACTCAAAACATGTCCCCTTGTACTCTATTTTATGATTCGACTTCCGGTTCATGAAGACCAAATATGAACCTTACCATAAAACCAAGGTACTATCCGACTTTAGTTAGAGGCCTAACCTCGATTCGGTTCCTTTGACCCAGTATATGGGTACGAACTACTCAAACCCACTACACACATACTACTAGAGTGACCAACAAATTGAGACCCCATGTACTACTTGTACACAAAAGTCACGGAAGACACATTTTCAGACTTACAACACCTATCTAACCAATTCGACTCCAAACTAGCCAACCACTCAATTCAGAACCTATACTATGCTACCCTAACCTAGGAGGGGTGGTATAAATTGACTCTAAAGAGGACTTGTCCTGCCTATATAGATTAAACCCAAGGTTCATCCAAAACAAAATATACCTTTTCGACCAATATAATATCTACCATCTTGCTGGAGCATGACCTTAATTTAGCAGTGGCAATCGAAATTTTTTTCCTTATTGTGTTAAGGACCACCCCAAGGAACCTTGGCTCCTTCGAGTCCATGACTATGATCAGAAAGGCCAAACACCCTCATACCACACCTTAGGAATTAACCTTCTCAGAAGTCATGAAATGACGATTTTATAGTTAGCCAACTTCTATAAGTTGGGTAGAGCCGTGAACCAAGAATACCTGGACATGGAGCCAATTTGGATTTTTTTTTTATATATAGGATATCCCCCCACTAGAGGCACGACTCGATTCAGAGGTACGTGGCAGACAGCAATCATGTGCTTGATCACTCTGAGATCACCGTTGGACCGAGCTTGTCATACGAAGAGAAACCAGTAGGAATCCCCGATCGTCGAGTGAAGGTGTTGCAGAATCAATCTATTCCATTGGGTCGCATGGCATGGAAGCATCACTCGCCAGGGGAGTCTACTTGGGAGCGCGAGGACGACATCCGAAATCGCTACCCGTATTTGTTCGAAGACGAAGGTATGTCTTGCAGTTAAGCTTTTAAATTACTAGCAATTACCTTGCATTGCATTCGATCCCCCGACCTTAGTTTAATTTCGACGACGAAATTTTCTTTAAGTTGGGTAGGATGTAAACCCCCAAGATTTTCTAATTATTTTAGTGAATTTAAAAAAATATTTTTAATATATTATTTAGCATTAAAGAGTTAGTTGGTATATATGGTTGTATTTATAGATATATAAATATATAGATATATTATATGTGTGATTGTGTGCTTGATATTTTAAGTGCTACTAAATATAGTCTATAATTATTATAAAGATTTTTGTTACTCAATTACAATTTATAGGAATTTTATGGGATTATATATATATATATATATATATATATATATATATATATAGTAGTAAAAAAAATGTAGTGGTGGTCGGCCCAGGTGGGGGACCGACCACAGAATGGAGAAAAGGAAAGGAAAAAAGAAAAACAAAAGGAAAAGAAAAAGAAAAGAAATATATTAACAACTAACCCCCATGTGGGCGGGTCCCACATCCCCATTTCCCTGCAGCGTGTAGCAGCAACCCGCCCGAAGGGAAAACCAACCCGTGGGAATCTATTAATTCCTAAACTCATTAGTATTAGGTTTTGTCACAATTCGTTATATATGTAACTTTTTCCACAAGCCTCAAAGCCCTAATCTTCCAAAACGAAAGTTGAGGCTGATCATACCCTCTTCGTCTACGAATTTGTTTCACCAGCGACGGAGCTTTGCGCACGACGAACGGAGCATCGGAAGTCAGCCCCGCGTCACCCACGGAGCAGTTTTTTCACTCAAGGTACCCTACTTCCCTACGACGTAACTTTTTACTCGTAGCACCAATTTTCGATCCGTAAGATTTTCTGGAAAGTAGACTTGACCCTCTTCAAGATTCTCTAGGTGGATTTCGAAAACAACCCATCGACTTGCTCAAAAAATCGAGAAGAAGTTGAACAAAAATCTGTTTTCTGTTATACTAAAAACTGTTTTAAAACGACAACTTGTCGGCCAATTTTCTTGCTGTACAGTAAAGTACTGTAGGAACTAATTAAAAACAGTGAAAGACAATATAACCGAGATCGTAACACATCTTCTGGATCGTTGTTTTGATTAGCGTGTAAAATGTAGATTGATGTTGAAGTTGAGAAAAAACCTGTGTTTAATTATATTAATTTTTTGAATTTTGTCCGATATGGCGTGCGCTCCGACAAACCGGGCGACTTAGTCGCATGCTATATGCATCAAAAGATGCGTATGGACGTTGTCGACGTGTGGGAACTGACAGAACTCAGTTTCGTCGTGTGTGCGCGACGAAATCAGTCCGTATCCGTCGAGATACCCCCAAATCGACATTTTACAAACTTTGCCCTAACTTCTTGTACAGTCGTCGATTCGAGACGAAACTTATGCCAACAGGTCCAAATCGAAATTTTGGTCCTGTGTGCCATGTTTGGTTCGATTCTGTGAAGGTCGAATCGGAAACCCTTTTTGGCGGGCCCACGACCCACTCAAATGGGCAATTTTGTATGCGGCTCATCGAAATCCAAAACTGGACATACCATTGAGTTCCTCTCCTCAAACTGAATCCGTAGACATGTAGTTTGACGACTTTAGAGACCGTAGACTTTGGCACGCGTTTCGGTGCAAAGTAGGTCCAACGGCGAATATCGTTTTAACCCGAAATTATGATTTTGCCCCTGTTCCAGAATTAGACTTTTGGACAGGTGTTTCCTAGGTATATCTTTTACACTAAGTGCATTTTTGATGTTTGTTTCAGCGTCCAAAGTTATTTGGAGATTGTGACGTTTCTTAGCTGACATTGTGATTACCTGGACTTGCCACTTTGCACCATCAGGCAAGATACCTTGCCACCTTACTCTGTGATTATTATATTTCTTATTTTCAGTTGTTATTTTTAGCATTTTCTATTTCTTGATATTTAAACTGTACGTCCAAGTCACACTTGGGTGCAAGCGACTCTATCGGTCATTTTTCTCGCTTTGTTTAGTTCTCTTGCATTGACTTAGTTTATTGACCACCCATTGTTGTTGAGGTATTGGTATATCTCATATGGCCTCGACACTTGTTGTATCACTTGATGTGAGTCACATGTAGGACACGTATCCGCGTAGTTGGCTGGCCACCGATACGTATGGAGCGTGCGATGGATAGGGATAACTTCCAATAGAGTTGCATGATAGAAGACTTGGTGGTTACTAGAGGTACATGTCAGTTATGGAGATGATGATACTAGGTATTGGGTGGAAAGAATAATACCTGACGTATGAGCTTCGATTGTACTTCTCTTGTAACCCGGAAGCTCCGCTGGAGATACGGGTATGTTTAGCCTCTCAGGTTTGCCACTGTCGTTCTTGAAACGCCATACGCTTGGTCACTGGTGCCCAAGAGGGGACTATACCGGATCCTATATTCAGCCAGGACTCATGTGTCAAAGGATTGTATCTCAACTGCATATTCACAGTAGAATGGTCAGGAAACCGATTGCATGCATATCTTTTACTCTTATTATATTATCACAGTTTATATGGCATGGTGTTTTCTTGTATCTTGCTATATCCTCTGAGGACCTGGTTATCTCTCCAGGGTTAGACGATTTTCTACAGGAGTATGGAACGGCATTGGAGCTGTCTTACATCGATGATGAGGCAGTTATGACTGATTTCTAGACTATTTCTTATCTGAGACAGTTGTAGACATTATTTTTATATCTTTTTTTTTTAAGGAGGTTGGACTCTGTTCTTGTGAGACTATTTTTATAGCTGTTTGGAGTGAGCATGTTCACCCGGCTATCTTTTGATACTCTTATTTATTTATTTGGACTCTATTATCTTCTGTGTTGAGCTGTGATGAGATTAGATTATATTATTCTGGCCTGCGATTATTTTATTTACAGCTTATGTGCATATATGAGGATTCCATATATTGGAGTATTTTTCGTATGTGCAGCTGGCATGTTCACGTACTTGGTCCTATGTATTTTGGGACTGGGGCGTTACACTAACCGCGAGCCACAGGGCAGGGTGTCTTGACAGAGCCGTATGAGGGTGGCTTCTCAGAATTTGAACCGCATGAAGGTGGCAGCCGCATAGGTATGGCCTCCGAAATCTGAGCCGCATGAGGGTGGTTTCCAACTGAACCGCATAAGGCTGGACATATGTCAAGGCTGCATGGGCGTGGTCTCTCAGCATTTGAGCCGCATGGAGATGGTCCCCATGATTCGAGCCGCATGAGAGTAGCGGCCGCATGGGGGTGGCTTCTCAGGATTTGAGTCGCATGAAGATGGCCCCTAAGATCTGAGCCGCATGAGAGTAGCAGCCGCATGGGAGTGGCCTCCATCTGAACCGCATGCGGCTGGCCACGTGTCAAAGCTGTACGAAAGACTTTGGGATTTGATGGATCGTGCCAGCTATAAAGATTTTCTTTGTTTTCCTAGGAGCACGCATTTATGTCAGAGTCATCATTGCAGCTTTATGTCAGAGCTGTCTGTTCACCTTTATGTCAGAGCCGTCTTGTTGTGTCAGAGCATTAAATACGGCCACTGCTTAATGGCCAGCTGTAGAGGCGAGACGCATAAGGCCACGTGGCTTTTACTCGAACTGTATGGCTATGTTGGCGACTTTTGAGCCGCATAAAACTCTTGAGCCGCATAAAGCTATGAGAGATTCCTTGAACCGCATGAGACTCCCTCTGTTTTGAGCCGCATAGATTTTTCTATTCTTTTCCATGCTTCTACAATCACTCGCATGAGCCTCCATAGTCATGCATGCAGCACTCTGCCTGCACCTTAAAAGCTATGCACCCATACTCGCTTCTGACCTCAAAAGTCAGAAATCGAGTCTCCTTATGCACCCAATCCTAGGCGCATCCACCCAAATCAACGTACCAAGATCTTTGAGCAATAAACATACGACACGTGTCATTGAGTCAGTTCTGCCTATAAATGGGTGCCAACCACCCAAGATCTCAGCAACAACCGAATATCAACAACTTCCACGTGTCAGCTACCCCGCAGCTCAACAGTGCAGTTCAAATAGATTTAGCTCCAGCTCCCTGGCGCATCGTCCGTACACCCAATAAAGTCAGCCACGTGGCATCCCTACGTGCAAGTTTTCCATGTGCACATCGCATATGTGCACATAAGCATATCACTCTGCTGCCTATAAATTGAAGGATCATTCCTTCTTTCAATCGCTCGAAGCCCCACTTCTTGAACATTTTTCAATCACTTCAGCATCCAGAGCACTTGCAAGAGTCCCAATCCTTTTTAAGTCACTGCTCGTTCCAGAGCAACCCAGATTTTTAGCGAGTTCGAGATCGTCGTCAGATCATCAACGGAGTCAAATAATTACCACTCGCTTCATCGCAACGGTTCCAAGATAAAAAACAAAAGTGTAATATAAGGATTACATCAAAATCCTACATTATACTCTGTTCTATTTGTAATTAAATACAAAGTTCATTCCATAATTTATTTAATGGCAAATACCGCCAAGAGGCTTTGAGGCTACCACATAGGGTGCCGAAACCCGTGCTAATGGACTCATATCGCAAAAACATGCTTCCGACAATCAAACTTTGGCACAACCCTCCTCGGTGCACGGAGTGGACGCCATTCATTATTAGTGCCGACGATAAAGAAAGGAATGCCTGTGATGCACGCTTACTAGGGGTGAACTTCCCAACACTTAAAGGCAAAGGGAAACGCCCTCTTGCAACAACCCTGCCAACACTACTAAGGACGAAAAGGGTAAACAAGCCATGATGGTCAACATTTCCAAAGGTTCAGCATCAGTGAACCAAAAGCCGACAAAGGCGCCGAAATAAAAGGAAAACAACTCCTTTAATGATGAGGATATACTGCTCTTCAGCATACTAATGAAGTGCAAAAGTCTATAGCTTCCACCTCCCAAGCATCCAGATGAAGTAGACAAGGTAGATAATCCTAAGTACTGTTACTACCATCTGTACGTCCATATTCGACACATGGCTGCTACATGTTGAAGAAGCAGATTCAAAGGCTCATTGATGCCAAGGTTCTCTCACTTGACTACAAGGATAAGACGGTCACTGCTAACATGGTGACCCTCCAATTTGACAGCTTCCCAAAGACGGAAGTCCAAGATGGTGTCGTCCCAATCCCTAAGACGATATGGAAGTTGTTAACCTTCCGCCAGCCTGTGACAATGCACAAGGCTTGATCCTGCTTACAACACATAAGACAAAGTTATGTGGGTTCATTCCAACCTTGCCCTAGTACCCATCTATAGATAGGGACACCATGGTCAGCCCACTTCATTCGACGATAGCTACGGATGGAGGCATCCTCGTCCATATGGCTTTCTTCCTGACCGGGGTCCATTAGACCAGGGTGATGCAGCACCAACCAAGCCATCAAGTTGTGATAGGGGAGCTCCACTCGGGGAAACTCGCCTTCCCTTTCGTCGTATAAAATTATCCTCTTCGAAAGCTCTCGCAGGTCTCGTAGAATGTTGCAGACGATGGTAGGTAGAAGAGCCAATTTATGGCCAAACACCAGCTTCACGGTCGGCATAATAAGGTTCATGCTCACTAGTCCGACGGACCCGGAACCACCAAGCGTTATCAATTACTCAGCCATATCATCAAGAAAGCAACCAACACCGCCTTCGGGATCGTGACGTTTAGGTTTATACAAACAAAATTGTGGACAAATGTGTTCGGTTTCCTCTCCGTATCCATTGTGGGGCTCGTCTCTCCCGTACCTTCTATCATAACTTCTACCTCAGTCATGCTATACTCTTTACGAGTAGTGATGTGAACATACCTCCGTCCTGTGGGATATTCCATAAAGACGTAATCCCTCAAGGTAGAAACGTGGGGATGAGTCTTTTGAGCGTCGTGACGCATGCATAGCTGGTGGTGACACAACATCTCTTTATACACGTCTATCATCTCGGGTTGTCATGCTTCTAGCCCTCTGAATTTCTCTTTATAAGGAGTATACTCTTCGTACGGCTCCTCTCACCAGGGCAGCTTCGAAATTGTGAACATCTCGTGAAGAGCCAACCCCAACTCTCCTTGAAGGGAGTATATTTTTAAGTGTGTACTTCATGAGTGTATCAGAGAGTGTGGGGTTAGCAAATTGTGTGTGTGTCTTGAGTGAGAAGTAGAGTGAGTGTCTTTATGTGAGTAAATTAGAAGTGTATACCAGTACATGTGTTAGTGCACATGGTTTAAGTGTGTTGAGTATTTAGATGAGAATGTCTTGATTTCAGGATTGAGAGGAGTGAAGTGGAGGGCAGGGCACTGCTCTGCAGCAGGCTAGAACCTACATCTGGTAGCATAGGCAGGACAGTCGAGTGTGGCAATAGTAGATGAGGGTTACATATGATATATATATATATATATATATATATATATATATATATATATATATATTCATGTATAGTATGTACGGGTGTGTGGGTATACTGAATGTTTTATGAGTATAGGAGAGGTCATTGTGTGTGTGTTTTCTTGATTGAGTGTTAGATGGATTTAGGATGTTAGTGCTATTAGGATATTATGTATCAGAGTTCAGATATTGTGTGTATGGTTGTTATGTAGGTTCAGTCTTTAGAGTGCCAATTTGGAACATAGAGAGTAAAAATAGGAAGGAGTAGGAGACTGCATTTAACAGGCAATAGAGGCAACTATAGCAGATTTGTGAGAAGGGTTAGTGTGTGTGTGTGTGTTCTAGAGTGAGTGTCTTAAGTATTTTTGAATGCCATAATGTATCTTATTGGAGGCTCATGTCTAGTCCACTCGACTTGTCTATCACTAGTAGATTACATGTATCCCATAGTATATCCACTGGTTCAGACTTAGACATTGTCCCAAGGGTAATTCAAAGACAAGAGTAATTCAAAGACATGTATCCTATAGTATATCCTAGTGTTCCAATGCGCACAAGGGTAATTCAAAGACAACTTCCTATTAATGAAATGCAAAATTTTATCCCAAGGAATTACATCATCTAAAGAGTGTGCCTCAGTACTGGCACACACGTAGTCTCCTAAATTTTCATCTGTGAGCACTAGAGCGGTTGCGAGAGAAGGTAGAGGAGGTTTTTCCTTCAACTTGACCACCAAGGGAGGTGTAGTCGGAGGTTCCTGCGACTTGAGAGTTGGCTTTGGGGCCTTCCGGAGAAGCCTTATTTACATAGGCTCCTGGCTAATGGCTGATATTATCGAGGGTGACCGAGCCTGAGCCTTGCCTCGAAGCTTGATGACGAGGGAGCTAATGTTTTGGGATGTTTTCCCTTCAATCGAACCCTCAATGGTTCTTCTGCAACAGCTGCGCTTTCTAATACAGCATCTGCCTCATCATCGATATCATTGGCATCATCATCCTATGGGACAGACTTGTACAGCTTAGCATATTATGCTTCGAGTCCTCAGAATGGGTCGATGTCAGTGAACTAGGTTTTGATGGTCCCGTCGCTGGCCACATATTTTATGCATTGATGGAGAGTGGAGGGCACGATCATGTACTCATGAATCCATGGTCGTCCCAATAATATGTTATAGTTTATATCAGCATTAATAACGTAGCAAGTTATGTCAGTCTGGAGATCACCTATTTGGCATTTCAGGCAAATCTTGCCCAGAGGCTCACTCTTTCTAGCGTTGAAGCCGCTGATCGTAGTATTTGATGCAGTTAGTCGATGCATTGGGATCCCCAAAGCTTGGAGTAAACTTCGAGGGATGATGCTAAGAGAAGATCCTTGGTCGATGTGGATGCAATCAACCTTAATGGCACCAACATACTCTGTGTAGTACAGGGGCCTATTGTGCCGTTGATCTTCAGCAACATGTCCTGCTGGGTGAAGGTGATGTTAGGAATCACCTCGGCCATACTATGACAATAGGGGCATATAACAGGGTCTTCCTTGGGCAATTGCACCTGAGTGAGGAAGGAGTTAGCGTTCTGTAAAGATTCGTTGAGGGTGTCTCGAGTCTCTTTGGAGAGATGGAGGAGCTTAAAGAGTGACAGTCGAGTTGGAGTATTGGCCAGCTGTGCCAACATATCGAAGTTGTAGGGTTTCATCAATCCTACTGCCGAGCCTTTTCTCAGAGGTTTGTCAAAGCGAACCTCCTTCGGCCTTTGCTTGTCTGCGGCAGGGGCTTGAGACGGGCCAGCTTCCGATGTATCAGAGGCGGTGGCTAGGGAGAGGTGTTTCCTCCTCCAGAGCCTAATTTTCTTCTCGCTGGTGAGCCGAGTGAGGGGTAACCAGAGTGTCATCAGCCGATGTAGAGACCATACGACATGACTTGACTTTCTTCCCCTTGACAGAGTGCACTACAGGCACCATCATGTCTGGGGCGAGATCAGGATGGATCACATCACTTTGCCAAGTGGCATTGTAAATGGGATAAGGCCTTGAGCGTTGTCACGGTCCGGTGGAAGATTGACTACTTCCATCGTTGCTCTCGAAATAGAGACTATAATGTCGTGAGCCTCTATTCTCGAAAAACTTTTGAATTGGATAGTGATCATGTTGGCAGTAACAGTCTTTTCTTCGTAGTCGAGCAAAATGACCTTGCCATCGATGAGGCGCTGGATCTATCTTTTCAACACATAGCAGTCACGTGTCGAATGGTGAACATGCTGGTGCTAGTGGCAGTATTTTAGATTGTCCACCGTTCCTACTTTATCGGAACGCTTAGGAGGCGAGAGCTGAAGCTTGTCACCCTTCATTAGCATATCGAAGTATTCTAGTGTGTCTTCGTCGTTGAAGGAGTAGGTCTCTTCGGCCTCTGAGCTTCGGCCGGTTTAGGGTTTATTATTGTTGAATCCTTAGAGATGTTGACGGTCATGTCTTGTTTTCCTTTATCGTCCTTGGGAGCGGGATTGTTGCTAGATGAGTGTCTCCTTTTGTCTTCGAGCGATAGGAAACTCAGTCCCAATAGCTGTTTGCAAAAACTAAATGTTTGATTTCTACAAACTGAGAAAGAGTACAACAGGTACAATTGATATCTGGAGAATTACAACTATAGGAATCTGATCAGAAGACGATCACTTTATCCCTTGGACGAAGTGATATTGAAGATACGAGCCTCTAGAGGATGCAACAGCACTTTATCAAGAGATTATGATCCTTCCTTATGATTTGGAACTGATTCGAAACTCCATTTATAGAGTTCTAAAAATAACTGTTTAGCAGTTATTCTGGGTTGCACGAGTTTTAGATTGCGCGTCTGTTCACTTGCACGAACGGTTACACCAACTGCTGTGGATGCGTAGCATCGTTTGAGTGAGATGTGTATGGTCTTAGGCAGTATAGTGGACATGGTCTACGAAGTTAGTGACATGTGTGCCAAGTTACCCCGTTCTGGACACTGTTTGATCACCTTGTGCGAGCTTCATCAGTTTGCACGGGGGCGCAATGTAGCAACTTGTACGAGCAGTTGCACTAACTGCTGTGGACGCGTGGCATCATTTGATTGAGATGCGCATGGTCGTGAGCAATGTAGTGGATACGTTCTACGAAGTTCGTGACATGTGCGCCACGTAATCCTACTCTGGACGTTGTTTGATCACCTTGTACGATCTTCATCAGGTTACGCGGGGGCATAATATAGCAACTTGCGTGAGCGGTTACACCGACTGCTGTGGACGCGTGGCATCATTTGAGTAAGATGTGCGTGGTCGTGGACAGTGTAGTGGACACGTTCTACGAAGCTAGTGACATATATGCCATATTATCCTGCTCTGGACATCAATTCGATCACATTGCGCAAGCTTCATCAGGTTACGCGGGGGCGTAATGTAGCAATTGTGCCTGAGTACAACCTCGTGCACCATGACACATTGCACAAACTCCTAGTTGACCAAATCTTCTCGAGCGTCGTACTGTACGGGATTCGAATAGATTTTCCTTGATATACGTGTTGTCAATTGTCAGGCAATGATGATGTTGTTATAGTTTTTCGAGAAGAATGCCATGTGGCTCTCGCGCAACCTGAGGTTGGCGCAACCTAAGATGGGCACAATCTGATGTGGCGCAACTTGATGTAGGCGTAACCTAATAGGGCGCAACCTATTGTTATGATGCAATTCGATGAGATGACTTCTGGGTGAGTAACATAGCTTAATTTTTATCCTCTACAAGACCCCCTTCAAAGTTTTCAAAACCTGAAAAGCCTTCAAAGTTTCAAAATACTTTGAATTAGAAATGACTGTGTCTAGGTTGCACCGGTCAAACTCAAGCCCGATTTTTCAGCACAAGTTGCGCGGTTCAGCCTCACTTGCAAAGCTATAAGTAGTCGTACCCTTTGGATTTTTCATTCTTCACCATTGTTTAGGATTTCTCAAAAACCATATTTCTTCTCCTTCTTCTCGATCTTTGAGGGCTTCGACCAGCATCAATGGCACCCAAGTGCTTTGCTGCCGAGAAGGACAAGACTGTGGCCGAGTCCTCTACGCGCGCTCCGCCTTCGTCATGCCGAGAGACGGTCAACCCGGCCATGGAAGGTGAATATCTGACCACAAACCGATCATCGACCACCCTTTTTAAGGTTCGGCTCGAATCTGACAACGTGTGCCCGCTTTTTTAGAGTTGTGCACACTCCATAACTTGTGCCTCCCTCTTTAGGGCATGGTTGTTGTTAATTTGTGTTGCGCAACATTTTTAAAGTTGTGCTCTCTTTTGATTTTAGACGCAACTTGACATATTGCTCAGCGTAAATGTGGTGCAACCTGAATGCTGCGCAATATGAGGGTCGCGTAACCTGAATGTTGTACAACACAAGAGTCGCACAACCTGACTGCTGCACAACATAAGAGTCTCGCAACATGACTGCTGCGCTAGCCTGACTGTTTGTGCAACCTGTTGATAAAACATGTTCTGCTTCAAAATATTATTTGAAACTAATTTTTGTTTGTTCATCTTCATGTAGTTGACTGGAGGGAAGATCCCAATGCTGAAAGATTTGCCTCGGTATTTAATGCACATGAATACAAAGAGGACCTATCACATATATCGTATCCGCATTATGAACTTCCTGAAGCCAGGAGAGCTGTACTCGCAGCTCAAGAGAACTCTACCCTACTGTGTTTGATGAATGGACAGCCTCTAGAAAGTGTGGATAATATAGTTCATAAGAAACCGGGCTTCTTGTTTGTTGATGCTATCAAGAACACGTCCCAGCCCAAGGCCAAGAAGGAAGGCAGGGTTTATCAGTGTAGTGAGGGCAGAATATTGTACCTCCCGAAAATGTCAAGATATCTATCATTGGCTCGATATAAATTTTTGAGTCGCCCTCACCAAATGGCATGGGATATAACCCCACAGTAGCAAGCAAGAGTGGGGAGGATCTGTTACAGACTAGGTCCACAAAGTATAGACCAATTCTATAGCACCTCAGATAAATACAGCTCCCATCTGAGAGGTTTGATGCCAGGCTGTGGACCACCCGAGGACTCCACGTTGTTACTCCCGGTCAGAGTACCAATTTTTGTGAATGAGTTTGCCAAAGATGAAGGAAGATACCCGGACCAGACCATGCGAATGACAGGCCTAGTAAATCTAGATAATAAGCGCTGGAGCAGCTTGGCTAACTGGGTTCTGGATCGCTTCAAAGACAAGCTTCTGGAGATAGGTTTGTATGAAGCAGTCTTGGCTACAGTTTATGGGTTCCGCCAGAATGCCCCTATATTCCTGGCCCTGGTAGAAAGGTATAATGATAAGGCTGGTACCTTTATGACCCCGCATAGGAAGATCAGCTTTGCTCTTCACGAGATGAAGTTCCTTTCTCCCTGTCCATGGAAGACAACCCATACGAGGAATACGTACCTACCAATGAAGAATTGGACATATTATTAACAGAAAATTCTAAAATATTAGGGGTTTTCGAGGAGCTCTTGTGTCACTACAACATATGTTCCCTCTACTACAAGAGTGCTACCATAGGGACTTGCTACACATCCAAGTGGCTGCCATATTTATTCTTGGGTCATATTCATGAAGATAAGATATTCGATACTCAGGCTTGTGACCCTTGTGTCTTCAGACCACTCGACAAAAGTGACATCCAAAAACTGATGGAGAAGTACAATTAGTTTGACAATGAGATATATGAAGATTGGCCCCCCTTCAAGGTTGGTGACACGATCGAGAGTTATTTCAGACAAGGTTATAGACCCATGTCTAAAGAAGCCCAGTTGGCGGGCTTTCTTTCCCTATGGCTGCGACGGTTCGTAGTCCCTGGAGGCAGTGCTGTCGATCGATTTCACAGAGGTATCCTATTTTCTGCAGTACATCTTGTGTTCGGTTACAAGATGGACCTCCTTTCAGCGATGACTTGTCGCTTAAATGCAGGCCTGCGCTCTTTTGTATACACCATACTGCATGATAAGAATGCCAGGAATGAATTCTCCCGTACTGAGATGCCCTATTCATATCTGTACGGGTGGCTGTACTTGCATTATCCTGGTTTTATGGACCCAGATATGAGCGTAGTAGGAGGGGACTTCATGAGACGGTATTCCAATGCCCGTTGGAATATCAGTACGTTATCAGAATAACGACGAGCATTGAATAAGTGTTCTGGATGGAGGTTCCAATGTGTCCCTTCCCCTCAAGGGTATGAACATGTTCCTCCCATTCTTATGGATTTGGAAGCCATATCACTCCGTCTGATTCCTCTACCTTTGAGTAGTTGAAGTCAATTCGTCCATCTCACTTAGTGTTTCGGTTTGAAGAAGAGTGCTTCTTGGAACCATATCTGCCAAGTTGATTTGCCCGACAATTCGGCTATGACCAACTACATGTGGGGAACGCAATAACTTGTCTAAGTGCCATGGGTTATTTGATTGATGGAGCCAGGGCGTAGGGATACTACAACGCTCGGGGCACTAAGGCAATATTTCCATGCCAAATGTCCCTACCCAGACAGGTCTACGTATGTTGTACACATACGCAAACTTCTATACTTCGGCGAATACCTTCGCTGAGAGCTTTAATCTGTTTCACAGCTTCGCAAGTGACAAACGTACGAGGTCTGGGGTTCGTACAACATTATCATTCAGAGATGCTGAAGATCAGGATCCGGCCGACGATCCATTAGAAGCTTCCCTCATGGGATTTGTCGATAAAGTGACTGATCCACTAGACGTGCCATTGAAGGTATGAAAAGACAAATCTCCTACCAAAGGTTTTGGCAAGAAAAAAAGACCTGGAGAATCATCAACACATGATGATCTCCCTTCACTACCAAAATAAGTTATATTGGTGACGAATTTAGCGACGCCAGTCATATACGTCGATAATATTTGGGTATTTAGCGACATTATATAAAAATGTCACTGAACGTCACTATCAGCGACGTTTAGCGACCGTTAGCGCCTCATATTATGCTTTGGAAAGCTGATGTCGCGATCTAGTCACAAAATATTGATGTTTTGTTTAACTCAGCGATGTTTTGCGACTCCATATTTGTTTGCCATTGATTATCAAAGAACAGAACAGTTTTATGGGAGGACTGAACTTTAATTCACAATACAAACTCGCTCGTACAAAGAAAGCCTAGGAACAAAACCTAGGCAAAGCAATCTAAGTACAATTTTTTAGTTTTTGATTCTGGAGGGTGACGGTAGAGGCTCGGGAAAGTGATATCAACTCTGCCTTATTCCTTGGACGATCGAACGCGGCCTTGCTCCGGCGAAGAAGTGCTCTCTCTCTCTGTGTATTGCTCTGTAGGATGCTCTCTGTGTATATCTCCCTGCTCTGTGTGTGTAAAAAAATAATTCCATTCTATTTATAGGAATTTATGCTGAGTGGGGTGTGGTCACATCCTTGTAACTGTGCCTTGAAAAGTAGGCGATTGGGGATTGGTCATGATTAACTTTGATCTGTTTGTTTCAAATCAATCTAGGCTGTTGCGTTGGTTGCAATAAATCTGCATTATTATGATTTGTTGGTTGCAATAAATCTGCATAGATAAATCTTAGTCAATATTCTGCCACGTGTCCCAACTGCCATTATGCTACGAGCCGTATGAACGGGGCATCCTAGCAGAGCCGCATGAGTGTGGCCTCACAACAGAGCCGCATGAGGATGGCCTCACAACTGAGCCGCATGAGGGTGGCCTCACAACAGAGCCGCATGAGCATGGCCTCACAACCGAGCTGCATGGGGGTAGCCCCAACAACCGAGCCGCATGAGGATGGCCTTACAACTGAGCCGCATAAGGGTGGCCCCCCAACTGAACCGCATAAGGGTGCCCCCCACAACCGAGCCGCATAAGGGTGGCCCCCACAATCGAGCCGCATAAGGGTGGCCCAGGCGGTCTGCATAGAGAACTTCTTTGGACTTTGTGAACTGCATCAGTTATCTCAGAGATTTTTCGTCTTTTGATGAGCATGACGCGTCTCTTCATTATGTCAGAGCCGTCAGAACTGCCACTTTATGTCAGAGCATTTAATGGCCAGCTGCAGGAAGTAATTATGGCCAGCTATAATCGACCTGTTTTGATCCGTATTGGGCCACGTGGCTCTTCCTGAGCCGCATAAAATTACTGAGCCGAATGCGGCTCTCTGGATTTTTTGAGCCGCATAAAACTCTTCAAGCTTTTGAGCCGCATGGAGTTTCATGCTGAATCTGGGCCGCATATGAATTACCATTCTTTTCCATGCTTCTACAAGACCCCCTTCAAAGTTTTTAATTTGAAAAAATTAAAATACTTTGAATAAGAAGCATGTCCACAAAATCTCTCCATGCCGCATAGACTTCTCTAGCCGCATAGGACTTTCTAGCCGCATAGGCTGCTCTGGCCGCATGAACTGCTCTGGCCGCATAGACTTCCTAGCCGCATAGACTGCTCTGGCCGCATGGACTTCTCTGGCCGCATGCTGTCCTTCATGCCACGTAGGCGTCTCATTAATTGCTCTTGATTTGTTTTGATTTAAAGTCGTCTTTTGGGTAGGATCTCAAGAGTCGGCATTAAATATTTCGGATTTGCCTTGATGATTCCGAGCGTTCTTTCTTTCATGAGAGGGGATAAAATCCCAAGAGTCGGTTTTATCTTCTAGGCAGCACATAATCCGAAGCGTCTATCGGTCCACGCGCCCCCTGTCCGCCTATAAATATGAATAATTTTTAGAGAGAGACACTTTACTCTCTTCTCTTATTCAAGCCTTCTCGTCTTAGTTGCCATCTCTTCTTCTCCTTCGATCTTTCATGGCTCCCAAGACTTCCTCCAGCGCTGCGGTGAAGGATAAAGGAGCGGCTTCCTCGTCGACTGCGGCGCCCATAGTTCATCCCGACGTTCACCCCGCCATTGATGGTAAGGACATTGGGAGAAATTGTATGGACTCAAAACCCTAACCATAATGGCTACGCCGCATGTTCTATGGGCGGACCTTCTTCGTCATCATTGAACTGTTCAAGTTTATTGTGATGAATCCGCATACTGTGTTGCATGTGCCGCATGTACATCTCATGTCCGAGCCGTATGGGGGTATGCCTCATGTCCGAGCCGCATGAGAGTCGTCTTATGGCCGCATAAGCACTTTGCAAACTGGCCTCATGAAGACCCAACGAACAGTGCCGCATAAGCTTCCTTTGAACTGTGCCGCATGAAGTTCCAACAAACAGGAACGCATAAGCTCCCTCGAACTGTGCCGCATGAAGTTCCAACAAACAGAACCGCATAAGCTCCATCGAACTGTACCGCATGAGACCCTAT
Organism: Iris pallida; assembly: GCA_029216955.1. Lineage (NCBI taxonomy): Eukaryota > Viridiplantae > Streptophyta > Magnoliopsida > Asparagales > Iridaceae > Iris > Iris pallida. The sequence continues at coordinate 12,733,393 of JANAVB010040018.1, read as the reverse complement.
CAAATCAGAGCCGCATAAGCTCTTTTAAACTGGGTCGCATGAGCACCCGCTAAACAGAGCCGCATAAGCTTACTTGAACTGTGCCGCATGAGGCCCCGCTAAGCAGAGCCGCATAAGCCCCCCTTTTTAATTGTGTCGCATAAGGACCCACCTAATCCGAGCCGCATAAGCCCAGAAACACTAAGCAATTTTCCCTTGCCATCTTCTAACTTATTTTTTTTGTCCTTTTTCAGTGAATTTGCCAGTCAATCATGTGGGAGAGCCCTTGATAGGTCGCTCCCAATCTGCTGTGGGCGTGAGGTTCGACCACTTAGTCGAGTATGTGGTAAACCAGCTTTCCAAAGACGAACCTGTGGAAAGGCTGAGAGATATTAAAAACCAGTCCTTCTTTCTCTCGAGCATGATGAACTCGGGGCTATTGGGGGGCAAACACCTGAAACCTTCGTTACTCTTCGGGGATGCCCTGACTGTAAAGAACTCCCAAGTTATGGATATATCTGAGAGTTGCAGTTTTACTTCTGACGGAATGGCGATCCATATTCCTCAGATGGAGCGTCATTTCCCGTTGTCGTGGTTCAACATGCTACCAATGGAAAGAAAAATAGAGGATCCCTTGACTCCGAGTCGGTCTGGGATGTTGTAAAACCCCTAAATTTCTACTATTTTTTTATTATTAAATTTGGTACCAATTTAAAATTTTGTATTGTACGTCGCGTAGTCGTATTGTACGTCGTGCACGAAATTTTATTTTTCGTAATTGCTCGACGAGTGCGAATATGTGCGAGCGTACATATTTTTAGAAAAACATTTTCTTATTTTTATAGTTTCAAAATAATATATGTAATATTTAATTTAGCTATCAAAATTTCCTAAATTTATGATTTTATTTATGTAAGGCCTTTTATTTAGAATAAATAATATTCTTAGTGCATGCACATATTTCATAAATATTTTGCTAGTTTATTTTAAATAAATATGTAATTTTCGAGATTTATTAATATTAATAATTTATTATTCAAAGATATTTAAAAATATTAATGTAATTTTTGAAATTATTATTATTAATAATTTTGGAAAATATATTTCAAAATTATTGTGAAGATTTAAATTTTGATTTGATTCCATGGATACATTTAAATAATTAAATTAATATCTATGTTTGAAAGTTGATTTATCTTATTTAATTTTAAAATAAAAGATGGAATTTAAATTAGATTTGAATTGGATTTGGATTTGGATTTGATTGATTTAAATTAATAGATAAATTATCTATTTTGGGTTTAATTATTCCTAATCCATATCCAATTGAAAATTCCCACATCCTATAAATAGGCAGGTACTCCTCCAATATTTTCTCCATAATATTACTCTAAAAAGTTCCACAGCCCAAATTTCCACCCGATGATGTGCATCGTGTCCGTGTCCATCCTTTTTCCCTTCCACTATTTTCTCGGATACATCTACAAATTCTTTTTCGTGTCCAACAACTCCGGACACCGACCCATCCCGTGTCTCGCAGGACACAATACAGACTCCTAAAAACAGTTCTAAACCCTAACCCTAGATTGGACCAGAATATGAACCTACCCCTACTTCGATCACCATCACCATGACGTCGCCACCACCACAGCCATGGACACAGCCCCGGCCAGTAAACCCAAGAACCTCCATCACCACCACCAGGCCGTCTCCATCTCCGACCGGCTGCCCGTACCCAGTCCGATCCCTACTCTCTATCGCCACCACCGCCACCGCAGCCTGCCAACACCACCGCCAGTCATCACCACCACCACCTCTGCCGTCGGCCACTCCGGCCGACCGCCTACCACTCCGACAACACACCCTTGCCCACCAACACAACCGCCACGACACAGCAAAAAAAATAATAAAACCCTAAAATTGACTCACCCGCGTGCCGCCGTAGTCTCGGCACGACCGCCGGCGAGCCCGAGCGTCCGACCATCGTACCGCCGTCCGCCGACTTCCCCAAACCCCAATTCCGAACCGCTCCTCACTTTTTGCGCCGTGTTCGTCGCAGACCTTCGGCTCAGCCGAGCTCTTCCCTCCGCCTCTTCCATCCCTCCGCCGAGTACCCAGCCTCCGCAACCCCTCGTGCCGCCGCCGGTGGAACTCCTCACCGTGCGCACGCGCATCTTCCGCTGGCCCCGTGCCTGTGCGTCGAGGCCCGGCCACCACCGAACCCTCTTCGCCCTCCACTTCCGAACAACCCCCACGATGAAACCCCTCGCCGCGTCGGCCTCGTCGAGCCGCGTCCACCCGCTGGCTGTCCGCCGGAGTAGCGCCGCCCCTTTCTACTTCTCCTCCGTCGACCTTGCCCCGCAGCTCCTCACTCCCCCGCACGAGCCACCGCCTATCGCTGACCGCCTCACTCCTTCACTCATTCGCTCCTCTCTCCCTCGATTTTTCTTCCCATTTTTTCTTTCTTCTTCTTCTCTCCCAGCTTCTCTCTATTGATGTTTTGTTTCTGTTACTTTATTTGCTACTGGTTGGACTTGGCACTTCTCCCGAAGGGAGAAGTACAGAATTTTGTTTTTTTTCTTTCTTTTCTTTTTTGTTTTCTTTTTTTTATTGTAATGTTATTTTTATGTTATTATTATTAGGATTTTCTTGTTGTGTATAGTATATTATACTATACTATATATATATATATATATACTTTTTATAATACGGCTATTCTTGGTATTGTTATTAGCATTAATTATTATTTAATTATTAACAATTATCCATATATACTATATTATTAAATAAACACGTGATAAATAATTTCATATACATTTATATTGTACATATAATTGCAAGGGCTTGACTAAGGCCTTGTAGAAATAAGTATCATGGGTTAAAATCTATTTTTGAAGATAAGTATTTCTTTTAGTCAAATTTGGACTTTTACTAATATATATGGGTTTTTGGCCTTAATAGAGACTACTGATTTTATATTTTTAAATATTTTAAATATAATTTTATTTACAATATTTTTACTAAGATTTCTAATTTTGGAATTTAAATACTTCCAAATACTATATACTATTTTGATTAATAATAACTAAAGGATTACTTGCTTAAGTATAATAAATTTCTACCACCATTTTGCTTACTCAAAATGTTTTTCTAAAGGGTTTATAAATATATTTTTTTCTTTCTCTAAATAAATGAAAATATTTTCAACCACTAGCATATATTTTACAAGTATTTCCTATATTTAACATACTAATCCCTTCGACCATCCTTCCGTCCATGACTAAATCCTCTTATTCCTATTCTGTCACCAAATCTGTACTACCATATGTCCAACCTAACCAAATTGACCGTCCTGGACCCGATGGAACTGTCCGTGCCACTATCAGAGGTCACCTTGTGTAGTTGTTATCGAAGTTGCAGATCGTGCCACCTTGATCATCACAGCACACCAGGCGTCCTACCAGGCAAGACATCTTGCCATTTGCTGTTTATTTATTTTAGCTCATATTTCATGCATTATTTATTTTCTTTATGAAAAATAAACTGTGATACATGGCATAACCTGTTAGAACTTACTGTTCATTTATATTTCCTGCTATGTATTATTTTTCTCACATTAAACCTAGATTTAAGGGACCACCTTGTGTGTTGCATTCATTGGCCTTGACACATTGTAATACGAAGTTGTGTGTCGCATGTAGGACACAGAAGTGTGTGATTGGCTGGCCACCAGTACGTACAAGCCGTGTGATAGGAATAACCGCTAATAGAGATTGTATGCTAGTTTGACTTAGCGGTTATAGTGGTTTGTGTTGTGGATACAACACAGTAGGCATTGGGCGGGGAGGACAATTCCTTAGCGTATGGGCTTCGATGCACTTTTTCTTGTGACCCGGACTCTCCGTTGGAGATACGGGGTTGATGACCCATGATTACTGACGGCCACTGACGATTCTGCGGAACGTCATGCACTTACTGATGGGGCCTCTGGTGCCCAAGGGAGACTACGCCGATCCTATTTTGCCAGGGTCCATGCGTAGGAAGGATTGTTCTTAACTACATTTCACTTAGAACGGTAGGCTACCTTATCCGTTAGGTATGAATACTTGTGGTTTGGGTACTTGTATCTGACCGTGGCTTGGAATAATAACTTGTCGCGGATTAGTTCATCACATCTTGTCCTTGTTTGGTTGTAGGTGTGACTTACTACTTCGATTAGAAGGTATTGAACCTTGTTGGGGTCCGGATACCATATTGGATTCTTAGCATGGAAAGATACGTCACCGTGAATTAGTTTACCATCTCCTGTCCTTGTTTGGTTTGGGGGATGGTACGCTCGTTCAGTAGGTGCGTATTGGACCATGTTATAATTCGATTGACTTATTTATTTGAGCAATATTTATTCAGTTTATATGGCATGATATTATGTGTCTTGTTACGTCCCTCTGAGGACCTGGTTATCTCTCCAAGTGTGTGCTATTGTCTTTCGCAGGTGCTCTAGCTCTAGCTGTGATCCGCTCTATTTTTTCGAGGATGATTGCACTTTGGATCGTCTTCGCTTCGCTCGCCAAACTCATTTCATTTTCTATGTACTTTTTCTTATTTTGTTGGTAGTAAATTTGTCTCCGTCCAACATATTGTATCAAGACAATTCATTATCATTTTATAATATCTTTTATTCTTGTGGATGAGATTAGTTATGGTTCTACTGTATTTTACAGCTTATGTATTCATACGAGGGTTCCATATATTGGAGTGTACTTCGTATGTATACAGCTGGCATGTCTACGTTCCTAGTCCTACGTATTTTGGGACTGGTGCGTTACATATTTTTGTGGTGGCCCATGCAGGTCAAGATAAATTGTTTGGTTACTTTACCGTACCAAGCAAGCCTGCGTATAGGATTAGAAGTCTAGGGTCTCATCCACATACTTGACTCTTTCCTTGATTTTATCTACCGTTTGACTCATCAATTGCATCTTGCTTGATTCCTTCTAACAAAATTCTTATCTTTCCTTCGTGCCTGCTAGAGATTGACCCTACTAGTTAGATGTCCCAAACACCCTTAGCTTAATTCTTTAAGTTGGGTAGAATACCCCACACACCCTTGACCATTAAGGGAATACAAATGGTATTATCTATACCATAGAGACTATAGGAAGTTAACCCATTTGGTCAACCAAGCCTTGGTCAATAAAACCGTAGAATGATGGTATAGGAGTAACAAGACTTAGATCCTTATGACACTTAGACTATTCATATTATTTTTTTTCATCTACCCTCGTGCCTATGTTTTACTATCTAACTAATGATGCTAATATAGCCTAGTATTTGCAAGCTAATTCTTTATCGAGCTTGATCAAGGCATATGATATTGAGCGGCCGCTCACTAACGTATTGTCTACTCAGAACCGGTGCATGATGGTCTGATCAACCAAGTGCACTTTGGTTCGCTTTTATCTATCGTTCTACGTGGATGGGGACATAGCTAAACTTGTCATCTAGAGTCCCATCCGCGACTGCCTTGGCAACTCCTTTTGAAATTTTTCGGTCGTCCTTGAATCATGTATTAGTATTCGATAACGCCTTCTTCGAACTCTATATTGCTTTCGCCTTCATCTATTTTAGGAGGGCGAAGACGTTATACTAGAACTTCTCCAGCCTTCCGATCGGCTATGACTATTCTCACTCGATGTTGCTATATCTTCATCCCAAACTACCCGGCCCTATCAAGACCCTCTAATCGCTTAATTAAAGCGAATCTATTTCGTTCTCTTAATCGTGACCCTCATTCATTACCCGTGACCATATCGTATTATTTTTCTATGATCTAGATCGCAATTTCTTACGACATGATTTTGTGAAAACATTGTCATCGTTGGATCCCCATTGATACCCCCTTGTGTCCTCTCACCCCCTACTAATTCTTAATTTCGAGGACAAAATTTTTTTAAGTTGGGTAGGATGTAAAATCCCTAAATTTTTACTATTTTTTTATTATTAAATTTGGTACCGATTTAAAATTTTGTATTGTACGTCGCGTTGTCGTATTGTACGTCGTGCACGAAATTTTATTTTTCGTAATTGCTCGACGAGTGCGAATATGTGCGAGCGTACATATTTTTAGAAAAACATTTTCTTATTTTTATAGTTTCAAAATAATATATGTAATATTTAATTTAGCTATCAAAATTTCCTAAATTTATGATTTTATTTATGTAAGGCCTTTTATTTAGAATAAATAATATTCTTAGTGCATGCACATATTTCATAAATATTTTGCTAGTTTATTTTAAATAAATATGTAATTTCGAGATTTATTAATATTAATAATTTATTATTCAAAGATATTTAAAAATATTAATGTAATTTTTGAAATTATTATTATTAATAATTTTGGAAAATATATTTCGAAATTATTGTGAAGATTTAAATTTTGATTTGATTCCATGGATACATTTAAATAATTAAATTAATATCTATGTTTGAAAGTTGATTTATCTTATTTAATTTTAAAACAAAAGATGGAATTTAAATTAGATTTGAATTGGATTTGGATTTGATTGATTTAAATTAATAGATAAATTATCTACTTTGGGTTTAATTATTCCTAATCCATATCCAATTGGGAATTCCCACATCCTATAAATAGGCAGGTACTCCTCCAATATTTTCTCCACAATATTCCTCTAAAAAGTTCTACAACCCAAATTTCCACCCGATGATGTGCATCGTGTCCGTGTCCATCCTTTTTCCCTTCCACTATTTTCTCGGATACATCTACAAATTCTTTTTCGTGTCCAACAACTCCGGACACCGACCCGTCACGTGTCTCGCAGGACACAATACAGACTCCTAAAAACAGTTCTAAACCCTAACCCTAGATTGGACCAGAACACGAACCTACCCCTACTTCGATCACCATCACCACGACGTCGCCACCGCCACAGCCATGGACACAGCCCCGGCCAGTAAACCCAAGAACCACCATCACCACCACCAGGCCGTCTCCATCTCCGACCGGCCGCCCGTACCTAGTCCGATCCCTACTCTCCATCGCCACCACCGCCACCGCAGCCTGCCAACACCACCGCCAGTCATCACCACCACCGCCTCTGCCGTCGGCAACTCCGGCCGACCGTCCACCACTCCGACAAACTACCTTCCCCACCAACACAACCGCCATGACACAGCAAAAAAATAATAAAACCCTAAAATTGACTCAACCGCGCGCCGCCGTAGTCTCGGCACGACCGCCGACGAGCCCGAGCGTCCGACCATCGTACCGCCGTCCGCCGACTTCCCCAAACCCCAACTTCGAACCCCTCCTCCCTTTTTGCGGCGTGTCCGTCGCAGACCTCCGGCTCAGCCGAGCTCTTCCCTCCGCCTCTTCCATCCCTCCGCCGAGTCCCGAGCCTCCGCAACCCCTCGTGCTGCCGCTGGTGGAACTCCTCACCGTACGCACGCGCATCTTCTGCTGGCCCCGCGCTTGTGCGTCGAGGCCCGGCACCGCCGAACCCTCTTCGCCCTCCACTTCCGACCAACCCTCACGGCGAAACCCGTCGTCGCGCCGGCCTCCTCGAGCCGCGTCCACCCGCTGGCTGTACGCCGGAGTAGCTTCGCCCCTTTCTACTTCTCCTCCGTCGACCTTCCCCCGCAGCTCCTCACTCCTCCGCGCGAGCCACCGCCTATCGCCGACCGCCTCACTCTTTCACTCATTCGCTCCTCTCTCCCTCGATTTTTCTTCTCATTTTTTTTCTTTCTTCTTCTTCTCTCCCTGCTTCTCTCTATTGATGTTTTGTTTCTGTAAATTTATTTGCTACTGGTTGGACTTGGCACTTCTCCCGAAGGGAGAAGTACAGAATTTTGTTTTTTTTTCTTTCTTTTCTTTTTTGTTTTCTTTTTTTTTTACTGTAATAATATTTTTATGTTATTATTATTAGGATTTTCTTGCTGTGTATAGTATATTATACTATACCATGTTATAGAATATATGTATATATATATATATATATATATATATATATAAAATATATATATATATATATATATATATATATATATATATATATATATATTTATATATATACTTTTTATAATACTGCTATTCTTGGTATTGTTATTAGCATTAATTATTCTTTAATTATTAACAATTATCCATATATACTATTTTATTAAATAAACACGTGATAAATAATTTCATATACATTTATATTGTACATATAATTGCAAGGGATTGACTAAGGCCTTGTAGAAATAAGTATCATGGGTTAAAATCTATTTTTGATGATAAGTATTTCTTTTAGTCAAATTTGGACTTTTACTAATATATATGGGTTTTTGACCTTAATAGAGACTACTAATTTTATATTTTCAAATATTTTATATATAATTTTATTTACAATATTTTTACTAAGATTTCTAATTTTGGAATTTAAATACTTCCAAATACTATATACTATTTTGATTAATAATAATTAAAGGATTACTTGCTTAAGTATAATAAATTTCTACCATCATTTTGCTTACTCAAAATGTTTTTCTAAAGGGTTTATAAATATATATTTTTTTCTTTCTCTAAAAAAATAAAAATATTTTCAACCACTAGCATATATTTTACAAGTATTTCCTATATTTAACATACTAATTCCTTCGACCATCCTTCCGTCCATGACTAAATCCTCTTATTCCTATTATGTCACCAAATCCGTACTACCATATGTCCAACCTAACCAAATTGACCGTCCTGGACCCGATGGAACTGTTCGTGCCACTATCAGAGGTCACCTTGTGTAGTTGTTACCAAAGTCGCAGATCGTGCCATATTGATCATCACAACACACCAGACGTCCTACCAGGCAAGACACCTTGCCATTTGCTGTTTATTTATTTTAGCTCATATTTCATGCATTATTTATTTTCTTTATGCAAAATAAACTGTGATACATGGCATAACCTGTTAGAACTTACTGTTCGTTTATTTTTCCTGCTATGTATTATTTTTCTCACATTAAACCTAGATTTAAGGGACCACCTTGTGTGTTGCATTCTTTGGCCTTGACACGTTGTAACACGAAGTTGTGTATCGCATGTAGGACACGGAAGTGTGTGATTGGCTGGCCACCAGTAAGTACAAGCCGTGCGATAGGAATAACCGCTAATAGAGATTGTATGCTAGTTTGACTTAGCGGTTATAGTGGTTTGTGTTGTAGATACAACACAGTAGGCATTGGGCGGGGAGGACAATTCCTTAGCGTATGGGCTTCGATGCACTTTTCCTTGTGACCCGGACTCTCCGCTGGAGATACGAGGTTGATGACCCATGATTACTGACGGCCACTGACGATTTGCGGAACGTCATGCTCTTACTGATGGGGCCTCTGGTGCCCAAGGGGGACTACGCCGATCCTATTTAGCCAGGGCCCATGCGTAGGAAGGATTGTTCTTAACTATATTTTACTTAGAACGGTAGGCTACCTTATCCGTTACGTATGAGTACTTTTGGTTTGGGTACTTGTATCTGACCGTGGCTTGGAACAATAACTTGCCGCGGATTAGTTCGTCATATCTTGTCCTTGTTTGGTTGTAGGTGTGACTTACTACTTCGATGAGAAGGTATTGAACCTTGTTGGGGTCCGGATACCATATTGGATTCTTAGCATGGAAAGATACGTCACCGTGAATTAGTTTACCATCTCCTGTCCTTGTTTGGTTGGGGGGATGGTACGCTCGTTCAGTAGGTGCGTATTGGACCATGTTATAATTCGATTGACTTATTTATTTGAGCAATATTTATTCAGTTTATATGGCATGATATTATGTGTCTTGTTACGTCCCTCTGAGGACCTGGTTATCTCTCCAGGTGTGTGCTATTGTCTTTCGCAGGTGCTCTAGCTCTAGTTGTGATCCGCTCTATTTCTTCGAGGATGATTGCACTTTGGATCGTCTTCGCTTCGCTCGCCAAACTCATTTCATTTTCTATGTACTTTTCCCTATTTTGTTGGTAGTAGATTTGTCTCCGCCCAACATATTGTATCAAGACAATTCATTATCATTTTATAATATCTTTTATTCTTGTGGATGAGATTAGTTATGGTTCTACTGCATTTTACAGCTTATGTATTCATACGAGGGTTCCATATACTGGAGTGTACTTCGTATGTATACAGCTGGCATGTCTATGTTCCTAGTCCTACGTACTTTGGGACTGGGGCGTTATAGATGTTTGTGGGCAACATTCACTATAACAACAACTTGGGGTTAGTGTATGTGTAACGTCCCAGTCCCAAAATTCGTAGGACTAGAACGTAGACATGCCAGCTGTATTCATACGAAGTACCCTCCAATATATGGAAACTCGTATGAATACATAAGCTGTAAAATGCAGTAGTACCATAACTAATCTCATCCACACAAAATAAATGAATAAAAGATATCATATAATGATAATGAATTGTCTTGATACAATATGTTGGGCGGAGACAAATCCACTACCAACAAGTAAAGGAAAAATACATGAGAAGTAAATGAATTTGGCGATCGAAGCGAAGACGATCCAAGTGCAATCATCCTCGAAGAAATAACGATGATCACGGCTAGAGCTAGAACACCTGCGAAAGACAATAGCACACACCTGGCGAGATAACCAGGTCCTCAGAGGGACGTAACAAGACACATAATATCATGCCATATGAACTGAATAAATATTGCTCAAATAAATAAGGAATGCATGCAATAGGGTACCTAACCGTACTATAGTGAATGCAATAAGAACAAACCTTTGACGCATGGGCCGGATTAGGAATATCAGGAATCAGGACCGTATCTCCCACTAGAGATAACCGGCAATCATTACCGTACCTCCGACTGGAGATAACCGACTATCAGGACCGTACCTCCCACTGGAGATAACTGACAATCAGGGCAGTGCATATACGACCCATACATTAAGGAACAGTTCTTCCCATCCAATTCCTATTATGTTGTATCCACAACATAAATCCTCAATTAACCGCTAAGTCAAACTAAGCATGCAGCCTCTATTAGCGGTTATTCCTATCGCACGGCTTGTATGTACTGGTGGCCAGCCAATCACGTACGTCCGTGTCCTACATGCGACATACAACTTTGTGGTACAACGTGTCAAGGCCATGAATGCAACACACAAAGGTGGTCCCTTAAATCTAGGTTTAATGTGTAAGAAAAATAATACATAGCATGAAATATAAATGAACAGTAAGTTCTAACAGGTTATGCCATATATCACAGTTTATTTTGCATAAAGAAAATAAATAATGCATGAGATATGAGCTAAAATAAATAAACAGCAAATGGCAAGGTGTCTTGCCTGAGGGTGGTACGAGATGTAGCAAAATCCAACAGTCAGAATCGTCAACACGAAAGTCAAAATCCACAAGGAGCTCCGGATGCTGAAACAAACATCACGAACGAGCTTGGAATAGAAGATATGCCTAAGAAACGCCTGTCCAAAAGTCAAATTCTGAAACAGGGGCAAAATCGTAATTTTGGGTCAAAACGATGTCCGCCGTTGGACCCGCCTTGCACCAAAATGTGCGCCAGAACCTACGGTCTCTAAATTCGTCAAGCTACATGTCTATGAATTTTTTTTCCCAGACGAACTCAACGGTATGTCCAATTTTGGATTCCGAGGAGCCGTGCACAAAATCGCCCGTTGAATGAGATTGTGGGCCCGCCAAAATGGCGTCCCAGTCAACGGTCTCAGAATCGGACCAAACTTGGTAAACAGGACCAGAAAAATATTTCGAGTCCAATGGCACAAGTTTCGTCGCGATTTGATGAGTATGCACAAAGTTGTGACTTAATTTGCAAAGAGTCGATACGGTGGTATCTCGACGGATACGTACTGATTTCGTCGCGCATATGCAACAAAATCGTGTTCCGTCAGTTCCCACACGTCGACAACATTCATACGCGCCTTTCGATACGTATAGTGCGCGACCACGTCGCCTGGTTTGTCGGGGCGCACGTCGTATCGGGTGTTTTTTCCAATTTTTGAAAACAGAATTTACAATTTTTCGGAAAACTTTAACAACGTGTAACTTTCTACATACTAGATGAAAAGTGAATCCAGAAGATGTGTTATAATCTTGGTTATATTGTTATTCTCTGCCTTCAATTAGTTTTTACAAAAGTTTAATGGACAGCGAGAAAAGTGGCGGACAAGTTGATGTTTCAAAACAGTTTTTAATATTCAGAAAATTGGTTTTTCTCCAACTTCATCTCGATTTTTTGAACAAGTTGGATGGCCATGTCAAAATTCACCCGGGGAATCTCGAAGAGGGTCATGTGGGCTTTCTACACGAATTTACGGATCGAAAATCGGAGTAGAATTGACAGAGAAATTTATCGGGAAAGTGGGTTACCTTAAAGTGGGAATCTGTTGTTGTTGTTGTCGTCGTGACGACCGGGAGACGGGAATGATGTCGCTCCGGCGAGACTGACACGCACACCGAGGAGAGGGAGGAGGATGGAGGAGAGAGGAGGAAGAAGATGGAGAAGAAATTTAGGGTTTTTCCAAAACATATATATATATATATACATACCTAACTTATATATACATATATATATTAGGGAGTTCGGCCACAAGCTGCTGCTTGTAAGGGAGGGGGGCGCACAAAAATATGATGGTGCTGCTGCTCCTGCTATGCTTGGGTGCATGTATGTGTGGGTGGTCGGGTGGGGCCGACCACCATAATGTCTTTTTTTTTCTTATCTAAAAGTTATTTATATATATATATATATATATATATATATATATATATATATATATATATATATATATATATATATATATATATATATATATTTATATTTATATTTATATTTATATTTATATTTATATTTTATATTTTATATATATATATATATATATATATATATATATATATATATATATATATATATATATATATATACACTTATATATATATTAAAAAAAAAAATATATATATATATATATATATATATATATATATATATATATATATATATATATATATTATATATATATAAAATATATATATATATATATATATATATATATATATATATATATATATATATATATATATATATATATATATATATATATATATATATATACTTATATATATATTTGTGTGGGAGGGGGAACACAAGTTGCTGGTTGCTAGCATGTGGGTGGTCGGCTGCCACATTGGTGGGGCCGACCACCACATGTGTTGTATATATATATATATATATATATATATATATATATATATATATATATATATATATATATATATATATATATATATATATTTCTTATCCTTTCAAACTTTTAAATATAAATATTTATATCTATATATGTATATATATCCATAAATACAACAAAAAATCTATTTAAAATTCAAATACCATTTAAAAGTCAACTATCCAATTATTTAATATATTTGAGCATATCTATATATACATATAAATTCAATCCTTAATAAATCAACTCAAATAATAATAATATTTAAATAGAAAAACATGTTTATTAAATTTGTGCAAAATAACTTTAATAATAATAATTTTATAAAATCGTCCCAATGGGTGAACTCATACCGTACACCCTCATCCGGGTCCAAAAATTGTAAAATTTTATAAAATATTATTTTATTAATAAAATACCAATAATAGTACGAATAATTAAATAATTAGAAATTGTACATAAAATTCTAAAATAATTTAGAAATATTTGTATATACATAAAATAGGCCTACATGGCCCCATTTGGTCACACTACATGCTTACATAGGCGTGGGTTCGGTCCGGGCCCAGTTCGGGCTGGTTTGGTCGAACCGGGTCATAAAAAAACAATATATTAAATAATATCTAATAAAATATTTTAAATGCGTTATTTCACAACTCGCCCTGGTTTTCCTAGTTCGGACTGAACTATGGCTAGGCCTCCCACGACATGGCTAATATACTGGTCAAAGCACACTGCTACATTTTTCGTGCCAAATTTCATGGTCGTCTTGTGCTCAAAATACAACAATGGCTAAGATCATTTTTAATAATTAATAAAAAAATATAAATTGTATAAATTAAATTTAAAGTCTAATAAAAAAATAATTTAAAAAAAGGGGTTTTACAGTATGCAGGCAAGGTACCGGTCAGCCGCTATGTGATGGGGTTGGCCCCGGGCAATTTCTTGAATGTGCAGTGTCCCAACTTCAAGTTCTCCCAAGCTGACACTTTCATGAACCAGCTTGCTCAGAAGGGGTCCTATCCCATTAGCCAGTTGTCGCTACCGAGTTGGATAAACCCCATCCCTTCGTGGACCAACTTGTCTATGTGGATTGCATGGACATACGACTCTCCTGCGCGAGATTGGCCTCTATCATGCTATTCAGGGCACCTGTTACGGCTTGCCCATAAACAAGAAATTGTTCTTGGCTCTGCTGGGGATGTACAACCGCCGTACGGGGACCTTCTTTACATTCGTAGGCGAGATGGGGCTTGCTCTCCACGAGATGTATGACGTCTCCAAGCTGCCTTGGGGAAATGAAGTCTTTGAGGTGTATACCCTGACGAACGAAGAGTTCGAGGATTTGGAGCAACAGTTTCCGGGCTTTGTAGCTGTCTACTGGGAACTACTATGTCACCATAGTACGTGTCAACAGATGTCCAAGAAGAAGGTCAATAGCTCGGAAGGGAACCTTCCTCACACTAAGGCTTGGCCGAGTTACCTCTTTACGCTAAGCGCTGTAGGTCGGGTTTCTCCCTGAAGTCCTCAAACCCGGGAGGCAGTACAGGTCCAGGTGTCGACCGCCAAGAGGGTGAAGACCACCAGCGACAGATTTGGGAGTCAAACTGACACCCTTAATTATTTTTATCAGGATACTCATCAGCTGTCAGAGAAGGCACTCCTGGCAGGATTCCTGATGGTATGGCTACAGAACTGTGTGGTCTCAGGAGGGGCCGGTTCTATTGAGAGGATCAGCCGTAACTTTATCCTCTCTGCTGTGAAGTTGGTCTTTGGGGTCAGACTAGATATTCTCCTGGCCATGGTGTGCAGCATACATCGTGACACGATGAAGGACTTTGAGCGCATTGAGCTGCCCTATCATTATCTGATGGGGTGGCTGTTGATGCATTGCCGGTCTTTGATGAGGCTTGGCCCCGAAGATGGCGTAACTGCTGATGATAATTTCATCTTCCAGTATCGCCGTATGCCTTGGGATTGCGAGACTATGCGTGCCTGTCGGATGGCGCTGGCGAGAGTGGACAGATATACTTTTTTCGTGTCTGTTCTTCAATTTACTGCTGAGGAAGTGAGGGCCGTACATCTTGATGGTATTGGGCCTCCCAACTTCTTATCCGACAAGATGCTCCTTTGGTTGTACAACATTCGTCCTGCCCACCTGGTATACCGCAACTGCAACACTATCTAATTGGAGCCTTACTTGCCCAGTAGGTTCTCCCGACAGTTTGGGTATAGTCAGCTATTCTTGGAAAGTCCCAGCTCGTGCCTGGATTTTGAAGGTAGCGCCCTTGATGGCATCAGGGCCTGGCACTATTATAATACGGTTCACACCCGTACCAGCTTCTCAGTTCCTGATGCTGGAGAGTCAGGGAAGATCTTGTATTTGGCGGCTCTATACCATGTCATGGCGAATAAGTCTCATGTTGATTTTGACCCGAGTACCAGCTTCATTGTTGGTATTGGCTTGGAGGAGAAGCCCATGGGGTCCAAGGCGAGGAAGAAGATGGAGAACAGGGTTGCTGTGTCGGACTCGGAGTCTACCAACGCAGACGAAGAGGATGACGAGCATGACCCCGATAACTCTCTTCCTCCCGCAGAAGATGTGGTGACGGATCAGCTGCCTATCGTGCCTGGTCCTTCACGCAAGCGAAGCAGGCGTGAGTCCGCTGTTGGCGGCATAACGTACTCCGTAAAATGGGCTACGGTTAAGCCTCGCGGGCTGCTCATTAGGGAGAGACGTGAGGATGTTGACGCCGTTTCGGTGGTAAATTGAATTACAACCATCTTTTTCTTTAGCTCTTCTTTTTCCTGAACTATGACCTAATAATTTTTCTTTTCTCTGTAGGCGTCATGAGAAGGAGACTTTCCAGAGCCGGCTGCTGCCTCTGCGGTCGACCCGGCTCTAACTACTCTAATTAGATATATGAGTACCGAGATTCTTGCCGTCGGGATTCTTCCAACGACGGCTGAGGTTCCTCCAGTTGTTGACATCCCAACCCAGGACGACGTGGTCTCTGAGGAACCCGCCCCCGAGACTGCTGAATTTCAGTCGAGTGACGTTGATCCAGTTGTATCTCCTTCCGAGGCGGCTGGGGCAGAGGAACCATCTGTATTCGGCTCGGATATCGCTGGTGAAGAGGCTATGGCGGCTGTGAGCGAACCTCAGCCTCAGCAACTCTCCCCCGATAAGATAAGTCAAATCTTGACTAGTGAGGAGGTTCATTTGCTCTATCAGCACATCCTTCGGGTTAAGCTGATTGATGGTTGCTCCGGACATACAGGTCCTGCTCCTTCACTGCCAATGACGAACATTATCGGGGGGAGTTCACCAGAGGGGATCTGGTGGAAAAGAGTGTGCCTCCTCCCCTTCCAACTTACATTGATGGGCCTTCCGCTAAATCGAGTTCGGGAGAGCAGACGGCAGAACGGCCAGGGCGGGGAGAAATGGTCCCTGCACCCTCCTCTATTTATATGGCTCCGGAGGTCGTCCTTTCCACCATGCCGAGTCTCCAGATCCTTCGGGCTGCGGAGGAGGAATTGGCCGCTATTCAAGCATCCTTTCGCTCGGAACTTATTTCCCTTGTGGCAGGGGCATCAAGTTCCGGTGCATCTTCTTCGACTCTGCCAGCTACTCTTCCTTTGACGTCGTCTTCTTAGAAAGTTCTGGATGAATCGTCAAAGGATATGGTTGACAGTTTCTACCGTTACCTGAAGCGAGGGGTTGAGGCCGCCGTGGAGAGGGAGACATCTTTTGCCTTGGCCCGTCAATGCGCCCGTGGCCAAATTGACCTCCTTAGAACCCTTCCCGGTGGGGCAGGGATAGTTGAGCTTTTGGAGCCCAAATTGCTAGAGGCTGATCAGCTTGTGGCCCAGTTTCAAGTACTGCAGCAAGTTGATCTGTCTTCAGCAATAGATCAGGAGCATGCTTTCCTTATAACTGCCATGGAGAAGGTAAGGGTTGCTCGCGATACGTCCAAGCCGATTATAATGAAGGACCTCCATGATCTGTCTCTATAGTATGATCAGCTGAGCCACAGGAGAGAGGATTGCATTACTCGGGAAGCGGCCGCCTCCCGTGTGATAATTGATACGAGAGAGCAGATCCTCGAGCTCCAGAGAAAATTCGCTTTCTTGGAATCTGAGCTCGAGGCCTCCCGCACGGATAGGAGCTAATTGTTCAGGAAGCCGACAAGGTTACCCGAACTTCTGCTGGCTTGGAGCGTGCTCTGAAGAGGCTTGAAGACGGCTAGCAGGCACACGCACATCTGGAGGATACGGAGCAGTTGACTCAGGAGGCCGAGCGACGGGCCAAACGACGATTTGAGCGGTCGACGGCCCTGCTGAAGGAACGTCTTAGAGAATTATGTGTCGCCGAACCGTAGTCGGCCTTTTTTTCTTTCTTTCTTTGTTATTTTCCTTCATTTTATTAGGGACACGGTCCCCGAACATGTAATACTTTTGTTTTTCAATAAATGACTATGTTTAAACCATCCATCATCTATTGTGCTTGTACCGTGTTTTTGGTATTATGATGTTTGCCCCACTGGGAGACTTTTTGTGGACCTATTATGTCACCCCCAGTTTCCAGAAACAGGGATATTTTTGTAATTTTCCACTTTAAAAATTATTTTGGAATTATTTATTTATTATTTATATTATTTTGGGGTTATTTGAATCGGGTTCGAATTTCAACTCATTCCGGCTTGTTTTGACTTGTTTCGGGGACCCGAGATAGTTTTGACCTTAGCGGGCCCACACACTAGCTAGCCATGGCCCACAATATTACCATCAAAAGTTAGAGGGATTAGTCATGACTCCATGGATTAGGTTAGACCTAATTAGAACACTAGATTTACATTTTTAACCCCCAAACCCTAAGCAACCTTGTAAGGAGCTAATAAAACAATAGAGGGGCAAACTTGTAATTAGGAAAAGGGGGTTTTGGAGCCATATGTCCAGCCACATGTAGGTGGATAGGAGAGAGAAACCCCATCTTTTATTCTCATCCACTTTCTTCTTCTTCTTCTCCAAGGGTTTCCTCCATTTTTCTTGAGAGCTCCACCATTGTTCCTTCTCCAAAATTAGGTAATTTCTTCTCCAAATTAATTTCCCTCTCATGTAGATTGGTTAGGAACCCAATAGGAATGATTTCCATGGTTGTGTCTCCATTAGAGACCATTTTGTGTCCATTTGGATATTTCTAGGGGTGTCCAACATGTCGGATTGTGTCCTAATAGGAAAAACCCCTATTGGACACATGTATATTAGTTTGTGCATTGATTTTGGGTTTGTTCTCTATTATTCCAGATTTTGCTTGTATTTAGACTGGATTCTCTTAATGTATCATTTCCTATAATCTATTTGAATATATATATATATAAGGTTATATATATATAGTGGTATATATATACGGTTATATATGGGATATATATATATGGTTGTGTGTGTGTGTGTGTGTTTGTGTTGGTTGGAGAGGGGCTTGACAGGTTTCGGCCAAGCTTGGCTTGGGGTGTGTGTGTGATAGTGTGGTGATGGTGTTTGGAGTTATGTTTGAGAAGGGAAAACATGTTAGAGAGAGTGAGAGATTAGGAAATTGTTGAGTGTTAGATAGGTGGTGATATGTGTGAGCGATAGAGAGTGTTGGAGGGGACGAAAACCCCATTCCTATGGCTGTCCAAAACAGCCCATATCCTCCTATACATGGCTGTCCTAAGTGCCTCTCAAATCAGCCCCTACTTTGGCCCTAACAGTCCACACTTTTCCCCCATTTCTTGGCTGTCAATGACAGCCAAGAACAACCCAAATACAGTCCAAATAACCCCCACAAACCTGGCCCTTAACAGCCTATACATGGCTGTCATTTGCAGCCATGTACACCCCTAAAACATACCCTCCTTGCTGTCCCAAACCACCAAATTTCTGTCCACAGAACAGCCATCAAACAGTCCACCAAACTAGCCAAATTCAGTCCATGTATACACCTATACATGGCTGTCCCAATGCACCATTTCAGTCCACCATTTGCTGTCCTTCCCTTTCCCAAAGGATAGCCCCAAATCTGTCCTATAACCCCACAAAACAGCCCCAACACAACCTTCAAATCAGCCCACTTTGAACTCCAAATCAGTCCATGTATATTGCCTATGTGTGTGAGTGCTTGTGAGTATGTGTGTGAGTGCTTGTGAGTATGTGTGTGAGGGTTATGAGTGAAACTAGTATCATATAGTATATCCTATAGCTAAACTAGTAGGAAACCTATAGGAGAGACTATTAGAGGGTGGTGTATCATGAGTGGTGTAGATGAGTGTGGAAGAAAAGGGTAAAATTCATGATATAGAACAGGGTAATAGGGTAAATCTATACCCCGTATCCTAACATGGTCTAGATACTTAGGATACCAATATTTTTTGGTAGGTAAACCTTAGATAGGTTGATATCTAGCTACCCTAAGGAGCCTAGGCTAGTATCATGGGTATTTGCGGGGTTTCCTTGGGATTGGACAAGGTATCGGGATTTACCTTGGTAAGGTAATATAGGCTTTACCTAGAAAATAGGGTATTTGTGTTAGGAGCCTAAGATGGAGTTAGAACTTGATTCCCGTGGTTGGTAATGATCAAATATGGTACTCAAAGACTAGTTTTGACGTCGGTTGACCTTTTTGACCAAAAGTCAACAAAAGTCAACCGAGAGTCAAACTTAGCCTTTAAGCGACCCGATTTGACCGAAACCAATCCAGAGTTGACCAGTTGACTGAAAGTCAACAGTTGGTCAACATTAGACTAGTTTGACCTAGGGTTGACCTAGAGTTGACCAGAGTTGACCAGAGTTGACTTTTGACCAAAAGTCAACTATAAGTCAACCCTTGACCCCGTTCGACCTAGTTTGACTTGGATTGACTCCCAGTGACCTAGTGTGACCCAGTATGAGCCAGTATGACCTAGTATGACTCAATTTGACCTAGATTGACCTCGTTTTGACTTAGATTTGCATTAATGGATTAAATTAGCTTCCTTTTTCAGTATTTAGCCCTGTTTGACTCATAGTATCTTATTTTAGGTCTGTGATCACTCTGAGCGTCTGTTCACCCTATCAGTTCAGGACCACAGGCGAGTACATTCACTGATAGTTTTTATTGTCTTGATATCTGCTATATCCGATTCAGTTGTAGTGTTATACTCGATTTCCAGTCACGACAGTTCACGGACTAGTATGTGTTGGATCATGACATGGGATATTATTCCTAGAGTTACATGGTATATTGGTACATATTCTGTCTTATTTTAGTGTATTGGTATAGACACCGATTTTAAAAGGGGACTTGCTACCCTCTTATGGAATCTCGTATCATAACGTGTCATGTCCAGATCCATTGTACTATTCGGGGATGGAGGAGTTATTAGTGGTTGTGTGATCAAATTTCCACATGGTTCTATGGTACATACGGTTCATAGCTATACCCTCACCTCACGACGGGTAAAGCCTTACCCTATACGGTTCATAGCTTTCCATGGTGATCGGCCTTATCGTTCTATTGTATACAGGGTTCATAGCCGGTCGGATGGAAAGCCTGATCATATCTTCCCAAGCCGATCACATAACACACTAATAATTCAAGACACCTTTTATATTTATTTTCTTAGGAGACTAAGTTCTGTTCAGGAGAAGGGTTACAGCCCCGGTCCTTGTTTAGTTTAGGGGTTGTAACTCGACTTCCGAATGGTTTCCAAGTCATCCTATATATATGTATTATCGTCCTTTTCAGTACTCACATCATGGTATGTATTTCTAGTTGATTTTGTCTTGTATTTCATTATACTGTCTCTTATAGCTTTTGTCAATTCACATGGAACTGCTGTTGGTGTTTGTACTTGCTCATTTTCCTGACATGATACCGTTGATAAATTTTACAGATGATTCAGAGGCTGATTGCCCGACCTACTATGGGATTGAGTCGGACGGAGTAGACTTATACTGTGGCTGGTTGGTAGAGCCACTAGACTTTGCTCACCCTGAGTAGCATAGTTTAGTTAGGGTTGCCTGGCCTGCGAGCCAGCTAGTACATTTCAGTTTGTAGCATCTATCTTATATTATCTGAGACTCTGGATATTTGTGTTAGCTCTGACTTGTGGATCTTGGACTCATTTTTCTGTTTATTCTATCATATTTCCTTTTCCGTACTATCTACCTTAGTTTGATATATGTGATTGAGACTGTATTGCTATGTCACCTCCATTCGGAGAGTATATACTGTACAGGTACATTTAACTGTTTTAGACGTAGTATTTACAGACCCTATATACAGCGTTCTACCGCCGATACTGCAGCGTAGGCTGGACGTAACCACGTACTCGTGCCCCTCTTCAGGGTGCGGATCGTGACACATTTTTGTTGTGGCCCATGCAGGTCAGTGTCGCAATTAGTGCGATCTCGTAATGGTGCTCGACTTAGAGTGCTAATTACGAGCCTGCAACTTGGACGTAGGATCTAGGGTATGGTAGGAGTTACTCAATCATATTTTTAGGAAAACTCTGATCTTTTGATTACCATGACAACTCTTCTTGCATTTGAATTCAATTGTCCTCCTTTGATAATATCTTATCTTGTGCCATATTGATCTCTTGGGTTCAATTCATCTTCAGGATGACGGTGACTCGTTCTCAGGCAGCAGGGCTGAGTACAGTTCCAGAGAGGTCAGATCCGGAAGGCCTCCCACCTCCGACTACGGGAGCAGCAGTCGAGAGGGCAGCAGCCTCAGTTCCTGTCCTTCAGGCAGGAGTAGCAGCGGCAGTTCCAGGAGGTCTTCCACCTCCAACAGCGGGACCGTCTATGGTGATTCCTGAGCTTCCACCGTCGCCTCCATTGCCGATAGACACTCAGGGGATGATGGTCCTTCTGCAGCAGATGCTACAGACGCAGAGAGTACAGGCAGAGGCACAACACCGTCAGGCAGAGGTGCTGCGACAGACGATAGAGAACTCACATCAGTTTGCTATGGCAGCAGTAGAGAGAGGTGCACCGGCTACAGTTCAGGGGGCACCAGCACAGCAGCAGGGTTAGGGGAGGCCCGGTACACACCTCCACTTCAGAAAGATGAACCCGCAGGAGTTCAGGGGTACCGAGGGTATCCTATACGCGGACAACTGGCTAGAGGATGTCCAGCGGAGTCTGGAGTTGGCAGAGGTCCCGAGAGGTCTGTGGGTGACGTCTGCAGCAAGCCAGTTCTTCGATATAGTGCTGACTTGATACCGCACGGATCCGCGTGCGTCAGTGAGAGGTTTATCTTGGAAGGACTTCAGGAAGCTCTTTAAGGAAAAGTTCTACCCAGATGTAGCCTTGACAGCTTTGGAGGGGCAGTTTGCCAGTCTGGTGCAGGGGAACTCGTCGGTAGACGAGTATGCAGCGGAGTTCTTCCGCCTGAGCAGGTTCGCACCTAGTTTGGTCCAGGATGAGGGGTGCAAGGCCCGAAAGTTCCAGAGGGGTCTCATACATGCAGTGCGTACTCGTACATCTGGGCGACGAGATGCGACCTTCGAGCAGATCCTTATGGAGGCTCAGATTGCAGAGGAGGACTTCGGCCTCAAGCCGAAGAGGTACAGTGACGTTCTCGGAGCCAGCTCTAGTACGGGGCCGACGAAGCGCCCACATTTCCAGCAGAGGCAGTTTCAGCAGCAGCAGCCTCAGTTGCAGTTTCAGCAGGCACCGGCACGTGCCCAGCAGTACCAGGGACAGAGCCGGAGGCAGGACATCCAGTGTGCCTTCTGCAAGAAGATAGGGCACACCCGGGAGGCTTCTAGGATGAAGCTGGGAGTCTGTTTATTCTGTGGAGCTCTAGACCACCAGGTGAAGGACTGTGTGGTCCGTGCAGCCAGACAGGCAGGCCAGGACAGAGTGCAGCAGGCTATAGGAGGCCAGCAGGGGCGTGCATTCGCCATGACAGTTGAGCCCACTCAGGCAGTAGCAGAGCATATAGCAGGTTCCGATCTTTCGAATCTCCTTTCCGTATTTGCCTTCGTAAACTGTCTTGAAATTTGATTCTATCTGTTCCTTGATCGTTTGATGAAATTGTACTTGTGATGTGAATTCCTTTTGAGATAAGTCGTATGGGCTAGGTCGCCTCGATTATGAGATTTTAGAATCCTCTAGGGTCATGCTAGCAGGCAGAGTGAGGACATATAGTCGGACTATGGACGTATTTCTCGGGTGTGGGAATTTAAGGTTTTTGCTGCCAAGCTAGCGACAATGCGAAAATTTTAAATACCATAATTCTAGAGGTATGTACCGTAGCTGAGGACTCTGTGATTATCGTAGCCTTGCTCACTGGCATGACGGAGATTCTGAGTATCATGATTATTGGACAGACGCATACGATTATCAAATTACATGAATTTTCTGTGTTGCTTCGTTTTAAGTTTTTGGATGATTCTTTTAAGGTGGATAGACTTATATTTGAGAGTAATTTTAAATTTTATAAATTTAGTCATTTAATTCCTGCTTTGATTTTTGAGATTTTAATTATTTTAAATTTTTAGCCATGACTTGTGAATTTGAGATTTTACTATTGTTTGGTTTTAATTTCGAGGACGAAATTTTTAAGGTGGATAGATTTGTCACCTCCAGTTTCCAGAAACAGGGGTATTTTTATAATTTTCCACTTTAAAAATTATTTTGGAATTATTTATTTATTATTTGTATTATTTTGGGGTTATTTGAATCGGGTTCGAATTTCAACTCATTCCGGCTTGTTTTGACTTGTTTCAGGGACCCGGGATAGTTTTGACCTTAGCGGGCCCACACACTAGCTAGCCATGGCCCACAATATTACCATCAAAAGTTAGAGGGATTAGTCATGACTCCATGGATTAGGTTAGACCTAATTAGAACACTAGATTTACATTTTTAACCCCCAAACCCTAAGCAACCTTGTAAGGAGCTAATAAAACAATAGAGGGGCAAACTTGTAATTAGGAAAAGGGGGTTTTGGAGCCATATGTCCAGCCACATGTAGGTGGATAGGAGAGAGAAACCCCATCTTTTATTCTCATCCACTTTCTTCTTCTTCTTCTCCAAGGGTTTCCTCCATTTTTCTTGAGAGCTCCACCATTGTTCCTTCTCCAAAATTAGGTAATTTCTTCTCCAAATTAATTTCTCTCTCATGTAGATTGGTTAGGAACCCAATAGGAATGATTCCCATGGCTGTGTCTCCATTAGAGACCATTTTGTGTCCATTTGGATATTTCTAGGGGTGTGCAACATGTAGGATTGTGTCCTAATAGGAAAAACCCCTATTGGACACATGTATATTAGTTTGTGCATTGATTTTGGGTTTGTTCTCTATTATTCCAGATTTTTCTTGTATTTAGAATAGATTCTCTTAATGTATCATTTCCTATAATCTATTTGAATATATATATATATAAGGTTATATATATATAGTGGTATATATATGGTTATATATGGGATATATATATATGGTTGTGTGTGTGTGTGTGTTTGTATTGGTTGGAGAGGGGCTTGACAGGTTTCGGCCAAGCTTGGCTTGGGGTGTGTGTGTGATAGTGTGGTGATGGTGTTTGGAGTTATGTTTGAGAAGGGAAAACATGTTAGAGAGAGTGAGAGATTAGGAAATGGTTGAGTGTTAGATAGGTGGTGATATGTGTGAGCGATAGAGAGTGTTGGAGGGGAGGAAAACCCCATTCCTATGGCTGTCCAAAATAGCCCATATCCTCCTATACATGGTTGTCCTAAGTGCCTCTCAAATCAGCCCCTACTTTGGCCCTAACAGTCCACACTTTTCCCCCATTTCTTGGCTGTCAATGACAGCCAAGAACAACCCAAATACAGTCCAAATAACCCCCACAAACCTGGCCCTTAACAGCCTATACATGGCTGTCATTTGCAGCCATGTACACCCCTAAAACACACCCTCCTTGCTGTCCCAAACCACCAAATTTCTGTCCACATAACAGCCATCAAACAGTCCACCAAACTAGCCAAATTCAGTCCATGTATACACCTATACATGGCTGTCCCAATGCACCATTTCAGTCCACCATTTGCTGTCCTTCCCTTTCCCAAAGGACAGCCCCAAATCTGTCCTATAACCCCACAAAACAGCCCCAACACAACCTTCAAATCAGCCCACTCTGAACTCCAAATCAGTCCATGTATATTGCCTATGTGTGTGAGTGCTTGTGAGTATGTGTGTGAGTACGTGTGAGTATGTGTGTGAGGGTTATGAGTGAAACTAGTATCCTATAGTATATCCTATAGCTAAACTAGTAGGAAACCTATAGGAGAGACTATTAGAGGGTGGTGTATCATGAGTGGTGTAGATGAGTGTGGAAGAAAAGGGTAAAATTCATGATATAGAACAGGGTAATAGGGTAAATCTATACCCCGTATCCTAACATGGTCTAGATACTTAGGATACCCAAATTTCTTGGTAGGTAAACCTTAGATAGGTTGATATCTAGCTACCCTAAGGAGCCTAGGCTAGTATCATGGATATTTGCGGGGTTTCCTTGGGATTGGGCAAGGTATCGGGATTTACCTTGGTAAGGTAATATAGGCTTTACCTAGAAAATAGGGTATTTGTGTTAGGAGCCTAAGATGGAGTTAGAACTTGATTCCCGTGGTTGGTAATGATCAAATATGGTACTCAAAGACTAGTTTTGACGTCGGTTGACCTTTTTGACCAAAAGTCAACAAAAGTCAACCGAGAGTCAAACTTAGCCTTTAAGCGACCCGATTTGACCGAAACCAATCCAGAGTTGACCAGTTGACTGAAAGTCAACAGTTGGTCAACATTAGACTAGTTTGACCTAGGGTTGACCTAGAGTTGACCAGAGTTGACCAGAGTTGACTTTTGACCAAAAGTCAACTGTAAGTCAACCCTTGACCCCGTTCGACCTAGTTTGACTTGGATTGACTCCCAGTGACCTAGTGTGACCCAGTATGAGCCAGTATGACCTAGTATGACTCAGTTTGACCTAGATTGACCTGGTTTTGACTTAGATTTGTATTCATGGATTAAATTAGCTTCTTTTTTCAGTATTTAGCCCTGTTTGACTCATAGTATCTTATTTTAGGTCTGTGATCACTCTGAGCGTCTGTTCACCCTATCAGCTCAGGACAACAGGCGAGTACATTCACTGGTAGTTTTTATTGTCTTGATATCTGCTATATCCGATTCAGTTGTAGTGTTATACTCAATTTCCAGTCACGACAGTTCACGGACTAGTATGTGTTGGATCATGACATGGGTTGTTATTCCTAGAGTTACATGGTATATTGGTACATATTCTGTCTTATTTCAGTGTATTGGTATAGACACCGATTTCAAAAGGGGACTTCCTACCCTCTTCTGGAATCTCGTGTCATAACGTGTCATGTCCAGATCCATTGTACTATTCGGGGATGGGGGAGTTCTTAGTGGTTGTGTGATCAAATTCCCACATGGTTCTATGGTACATATGGTTCATAGCTATACCCTCACCTCACGACGGGTAAAGCCTTACCCTATACGGTTCATAGCTTTCCATGGTGACCGGCCTTATCGTTCTATTGTATACAGGGTTCATAGCCGATCGGATGGAAAGCCTGATCATATCTTCCCAAGCCGATCACATAACACACTAATAATTCAAGGCACCTTTTATATTTATTTTCTTAGGAGACTAAGTTCTGTTCGGGAGAAGGGTTATAGCCCCGGTCCTTGTTTAGTTTAGGGGTTGTAACTCGACTTCCGAATGGTTTCCAAGTCATCCTATATATATGTATTATCGTCCTTTTCAGTACTCACATCATGATATGTATTTCCAGTTAATTTTGTCTTGTATTTCATTATACTGTCTCTTATAGCTTTTGTCAATTCATATGGAACTGCTGTTGGTGTTTGTACTTGCTCATTTTCCTGACAGGATACCGTTGATAAATTTTACAGATGATTCAGAGGCTGATTGCCCGACCTACTATGGGGTTGAGTCGGACGGAGTAGACTTAGACTATGGCTGGTTGGTAGAGCCACTAGACTTTGCTCACCCTGAGTAGCATAGTTTAGTTAGGGTTGCCTGGCCTGCGAGCCAGCTAGTACATTTCAGTTTGTAGCATCTATCTTATATTATCTGAGACTCTGGATATTTGTGTTAGCTCTGACTTGTGGATCTTGGACTCATTTTCCTGTTTATTCTATCATATTTCATTTTTCGTACTATCTACCTTAGTTTGATATATGTGATTGAGACTGTATTGCTATGTCACCTCCATTCGGAGAGTATATACTGTACAGGTACATTTAAATGTTTTAGACGTAGTATTTACAGACCCTATATACAGCGTTCTACCGTCGATACTGCGGCGTAGGCTGGACGTAACCACGTACTTGTGCCCCTCTTCAGGGTGCAGGTCGTGACATATTATCCTTGGCATACCCTGGTTTTAGGTATGGATAATAAGTTTGATAGAGATACCTAGAACGATTCAGTAGTAAGACATAGAAGTTCTTGGTATTGGGCGAAAGAATGCCATGGGACAGCTGGGCTCCAAAGGCATGAGATTGTGAGAAAAGAGACGCGTGTACTAGAAAACTTAGTACAGCATTTGTGGTCAACTGCGGACATTTGTGGTCAACTGTGGACATTTATGGTCAACTGTGGACATTTGTGGGCCTATTATCCTTGGCGTACCTGGGTTTTTTTCGGGTACGGATAATAAGTTGAGGGAAAACCAACATACTTACTCAGAGGTAATGAGGACGTGGTAAATATGAGGGTTTCTTCAATGGAGTCTTCCTACTCAGAGGTAATGAGGACGTGGCAGGAGTGGACACCATGAAGGGTACATAGAACAACTCAGAGGTAATATGGACGTGGAAGTTCTACGTGAGGGGTGGTTTGTTTTTGATGGAAGTGAAACAACTCAGAGGTGACATCGACGTGGTTGTTTCGAGAAATTTGTGGATCTGTTACCCTTTTTATGCACTGAAAGTGCGGGTAATAGATCATGAGGAAGATGTTCTTTTTAGAAAGGAAGTTCAGAGGTATGATCATACATGACTTACTACCTAGAAGATGCGATATAGATTCATTTGAAATGACCAGGGTGTAAGTTCAGCGTACCTGGGGACACATAACTTAACAGTCTGGTTGATTTGGAGGATATCATTTAGACATAATACTTCTTCAGGAACTTGTCGTTGACAGGCATCATGAGCAAGTCCCCGTTTTGTTTTGCGAGGCGGTAAGAACCAATAGAGAATACAGCCTCAACGATGAATGGGCCTTCCCACTTTGGCTGGAATTTGCCTGCGGTTTTGTGAGTCATAACCATCGGCCTCTGAACTGCCAAAACGTGATCGCCCGCTTGAAATGTTCTGAGTTTAACCTTCTTGTTGAAAGCTCCCGAGATGCATGCTTGATACAGCTCAATTCGCTGTTGAGCTAACAGACGCTTCTCATATAAGGCCTCCAACTCTTGTAGCCGACGACGGTAATTATCATCCGTCGTCAATCGATAGGTGAGGGCGACGCGGAGTGAGGGGATTTGAGTCTCTAGTGGAAGAACTGCCTCACTCCCATACACCAGAGAGAATGGTGTGTTCCCGGTGGCCGTCCGGACTTTAGTACGGTACGCCCATAAGCATTCACCAAGCTTTTCATTCAAATCGCATTTGTTGGAAGACACGAACTTCTTGAGCAGCTTGATTATAGTTTTGTTAAATGCTTCTGCCAACCCATTCGCCACCGGATTATACGATGTTGAAGCAACATTCTGGATCCGATGTTTGTCGCAAAACCGATAGAAGGCGTGGCTTGCGAACTGCGGACCGTTGTCGTGGATGATCCTTTGGGGAAGTCCAAAGCTATAGATGACGTGATGCTTGAGGAAGCTAATCACGTTTGATGTCTTTACTTCTGCAAGTGGGACAGCTTATGCCCACTTGGAGAAGTAATTTATAATTGCCAGTATGAAGCGGTGCCCTCTGGATGAAGGTGGGGTGATAGGACCGATGATATCCATTCTCCATGCCTTAAATGGCCAGGATGCCACCGTTGGGTATAGGAATTCAGATGGTTGGTGTATGAAATCTGCGTGGACTTGACAAGCTTTACACTTCCTTGCGTAGTCTATTGTATCTGCTACCATCATAGGCCAGTAGTAGCCCATCAGGCGAAGGCAATCTTGCAATTTTGGGCCAGGCTGATGGGCCTCGCAGACGCCGTCATGTGCTTCACGTACAGCTTCTTTGGCTTCTGTATTGGATAGACACCGAACCAGTAATCCATCGTATAACCGCTGATACAGCATCTTTGTTTCTGTATCGTAGAAGAATCTGAGAGAATGTCTTCTGATAGAGGTGGCTTCTTTCGGGTTCTCCGACAAGATGCCAAAAACTGCAAAGTCGATAAATAGGAGCCTCCAATCTTGTGTCTCGTCGACCGTCAGGACAGAATAGCTCTCAGCAAATTGGACGTTATTCTAGGGACAGACCAACTCATGGCCTATTACGTCCACCAAATGATTAGTATATTTTAGGACCGCCAGGGAAGCGGCCAGTCCTGCTAAGGCGTCGGTTTCAATATTTCAGAGTCTCGAAACATGTAATGATGGCAATCGCTATCTGATGATAGGGGGTCATGTCTTCATGACGAACTTCATATGAACCCCGGATCTGATTGACGATTAATTGTGAATTGCCATATGCCTCTAGGTACTCTACCCCCAGTTCTTTTGCAAGTTGGAGGTCGATAACCAAGGCATTATACTCGGCCACGTTGTTCCAGCAGGGTTCTGTAAGGGAATATGCCCGATTGATCACCAAGCCAAAGGAAGAAATCAGTACCACTCCGACCCTAACGACAATGTTGCCCTTGGTTCCGGTTCTTGAAGCACCGTCGAAGAACATTCGCCAGACGGAATCATGGGAAGCCATGTTTGAATTGGCGACTTCATCTGAAATCTTTTCATATATTCTGGTTGACTCCGAACTTGGATAGACTGCTAAAAGTCCGCCAGAGCTTGACCTTTAACAACATTTTACGAAACGAAGATCATGTCGTAGGGAGACAATAATATCGCCCAGGTAGCAAGGCGAGAGTTGAGTGCACCCGGCTTGGTCATGAGGACCCTGAGGAGGTTAACTCTTGATATGACATGGATGGTTTGTCCTGTAACATAGTGTCACGTCTTCTGGATAGCGAACACCAGAGCAAGACATTCCTTCTCCACGGCGGTGTGTCTATGCTCAGTCCCAATCATCATTCGACTGAGATAATAGATAGCTTGTTCATGCCCCGCATCATTGTTCTGTGCTAGTAGAGCACCGAAGGAATGCTCCATCGCTCGTACGTAAAGTAAGAACAACTCTCCAGCAACCGGGGCCACCAGAACTAGATGATTTGACAGATATTTTTGATGTTGTTGAACGCACGTTGGCACTCTTCATCCCATACGAATGAGACGCCTTTCTTCTTGAGGTGGGTGAATGGTTGACATCGTCTGGAGACGTTAAAGATGAGCCTCCTGATGTAAGCTACCCTCCCTTGAAGGCCTTGAAGTTCACGAAGATTTCTCGGGGGACCCATCTTTATGATTGCCTTCGTCTTCTCCGGATCTATATGAATTCCATGGGCAGTAATGATAAAACCCATGAATTTTCTACTAGATACGCCCAAGAAGGATTTAGTAGGATTCATCTTCAAGTTGTGAGCTCGCATCAAGTCGAATACCGTCCTCGAATCCTGCAGATGGTCTCCCTTAGAGCGGCTTTTGACAGCGATGTCATCAACATAACACTCCACGGTCTTATGCAGGTGATCTCTGAAGATGACACTCATGGCTCTTTGATATGTGGTACCGACATTCTTTAAACCGAAGGGCATGACTGTGTAATAGTACACGCCAATCGGTGTTCGAAATGATGAATGCTTTTCGTCGTTAGGAAACATCTTGATTTAGTTGTATCCTGAAAAGCCATCTATGAATGACATGCACTCAAAGCCACATGTGTTGTCGATCATGATGTCCCTGATAGGAAGAGGGAACTCATCTTTAGGACATGCTTCGTTTAGATTTTGGAAGTCGATGCAAATTCAAATCTTCCCATTCTTCTTGAGGACTGGTACTATATTGGCAACCCAGTCTAGATGTTGCTCCTCCCGGATGAAGCCGCTGGCTATCAGTTTGTTGACCTCAGCTTCGATAGAATTCATGATGTCTGGGCAGAAACGTCTTTGCTATTGCTTGGCCGACTTTGCGTCTGGATGAATGTTGAGTTTATGAAGTACAACCTCAAGGTTTAGCCCTGGCATGTCTTTATAGCTCCAGGCGAACACGTCAATGTACTCTCTAACGAGTTGCAAAAGTGCCTCCCGCGATTCGTCTGTCAGGCTTTTGCTGACGAAGATTGGCTTTGGAGAGGACTCATTGCCGAGGTCAACTTGCATAACCACATCTTCAGTGGGAGGTTCACGGAGTTCGAAGTATTTCTCCCATTATGCATCTAGTTGCCGGACCCAAGGTTCTAACTCGAGAAGTTCGGGTACGTCTTCGTCTTCTTCGTAGGCATCAACAAATGCCATATTGACAAACAGAACTTGCCTGAATACGTCCCCGATGCTGACATCTGAATCAGAAGTTGGTAATCCGGTTGAGTGTGAATGCCAGTCACATTCCGCATCTGAGCTTTTAGGGGTCGTTATAGGTGTAACATAACCTAGCCCACGTCTGATTTTGTTGTAGTAATCTCGTGGTTTTCCAGCCGGGACTGGCAACTGTAAGGGTAACCGCCGACCAGTGCTATAGTTTAAGCCTGGCGTAGTCTCCAGATCATACCCCTATTTTTGCATGAGGTACTTGGATCGGGAGCTAATACAGATAAAGGGGCAGTCTTTCGGTGTCGGGTTCGAGATCAACTTCTTCTATCTTGAAGGGCTGTGGATCATTCTTCCGGTCGAAGATGATTGGATGATCCTCTCCCTCGACTATGAAGCAAGCGTCTTCCACGGAAGTAAGTTGGTTTGCGACGTAGACATTTGTCACCTGTGTGTGTAGGTTGGTGCCTATACCGTATTCCATAGCATACATGGTATAAAGCTTATTAAGCTCGAGGTAGTTCAAAGATAACCCTTTATTGATGAAATAAGGTATCTTTTTAGGTGGAATTACATCATCAGCTGAAGGGACATCGGTGTGAGCAGCCACATACTTGGCCAGCTCTAACTCCTCGTCGGCCATCCCCTGTGTTAATGAAGACTGTGAGGATGACCTGGGCAGCTTAATCATCAAGGGCTCCACTGGTGGAGCATAACGTGGAGTCGTTGGCATACTAACGACCCCCAGTTTGGTGTTAGGTACTGGGCAGGGAGTTGTTGGCTCGCTATCAGTCCTCGGCTTAGCGCTAGGCTGTCGACTAATTCTAGAAAGACGAATCGTTATTGGCTTAACAGAAAGATTGGACTCTTCTGTTTGTTGTTGACCGGGTCTAGGCAGCCTGATTGTCAGCGGCTCCGTAGTGGGTCTCGGCCCTTGGCCAGACCTTGGCAGTCGGATTGTCATCTGCTCCTTTTGTGCAGTGAGCACCGGAAGACCAGTTGCTTCTCTACGCAGAGTGGCTGTCTGAGGTACAGTCCTTCCTGGTTTGCAGGGTTGGAGATAGATTCCCAAGGGTTCCTCAGGCCCCACAATGGCCTCCATCTGCTCTTGAACATCCTCGTTGATCAGGTGCCTCTTGGACTTCTCGTACAAGCAAGAATCCAAATAAAAGGATTCGAACCCTTTAAAGCGATCGATGTCGGCAAATTTCGTCCTCACGAAGCCGTGCTTGTCGATATACTTGAAGCACTGGTACAATATGGAGGGCACGATCATGTAATCATGTATCCACGGACGCCCCAGAAGAATATTGTAGGAGGTGTCTGCGTCTATGATATAGCAGGTTACTTTCGACTGAAGGTCACCAATTTGGCACTTCAGGCGAATCTTCCTAATGGGATAGCTTCTTCCGGAATTGAAACCGCTAATTACAGTGCTGGTAGGAGTCAACCGATGCATAGGGATACGCAGATAGTGAAGCAAGCTCTTTGGAATAATGCTGATCGAAGAACCGGGATCAATATGCATCCGATCCACCTTGATGTCGCCGACGTATCTAGTATAATATAGAGGGCGATCGTGCAGGTTGGTCTTGAAAAGCATATCCTGCGGAGTGAAGACAATGTTGGGCATTACACCTATGCAAGCGCTGTCCTGGAGATCCGCTGGCGAGCTCTCCCCTGTAAGATTGGCCTGAGCCAGATATGCGTCGACATTATGGAGTGCTTCGCTCAGTACGACGCGAACATCTTTGGAGAGTCTCAAGAGCTCGTATAATGACCATTTGGCCGGTGTGTTGGTCAGTTGTGCCAAAATTTCAAAATTGTAGGGCTTTTCCAGCATGTGTGGAGTGTCTTTCTGGAGCGGCTTGTCAAAGCGGGTCTCCTTTGGCTTGGGCTTATCGGCCGGTGGAGGCTGAGAAGGTCCTGGAGTGTCAGCAGCGGCCGACTGGCGTTCTTCAGCCGAGTTGCCCGGCACGGGTTGAGTTTGCACACCAGACTGGGTAACGACAGTTGTCGCTTCTTCGACGTCGGTCGAGATTGTGTGGCAGGACTTGACTTTCTTGTCCTTCTTATTGCTAGCAGAGGGTGATGCTGGCTGGGTTACTTCAGATACTAAGTCCTGGTGGACCCACATGATCTTTCCTCGTGATGTGGTGAGGGGTACCAGTCTAGCACCCTGGTCTCGGGGAGGTGGAAGATTAGCGACCTCTATTTTTTCCCGGAGGACGGGTACTACGCCACCTTGTGTCCTTATCGGCGGGAAGCTGCCGAATTTGACCGACACCATGTTGGCGGCGACCGTTACCTCCTTGAAATCAATGTCCAGGGCCTTCGAGTCGATGAGGTTCTGGATGTACCGCTTCAGTTGGAAGCAGTCTTGTGTAGCGTGGTAGACGTAACGATGGTAGTGGCAGTACTTTGGGCTCTCCATCTCTGCAGTTCGAGGTTCACGCCTTGGAGGATGGAGCTGAATTCTGTCTCCTTGCAAGAGCATGTCAAAGATGGGCTTGACATGGCTGTCCTCGAAGGAGTAAGTCATCTGTGGCCACTGCTTCTCTGTCTGTTTTGGTTCAGGCTTCGGGACTGTGTCGACCACCATAGCCTGTTTTCCCTTGTTATCTCGGTTGTTGGAGGAATTACCGCCATTGTTGTTGTTGGCATTAGGGCGTTTGCCCTTGTCGTCTCCCTCCGAGATGTGCAATCCCAGTTGGCAAGCTTTCTTCAACTTGTCTTCTGCGCTAGTGGCGCTGATGATGAAAGTCTTCCAGTCCTTGAATTGACTTTCGCCCATCCAGAAGCTGATTGTGGGGAGCAGCCTCTTTTGGCAAATTTTAATTAAGGAAGAGTCCGGGTTACCGGAGGGCAGCTTCATCGCGGTTTGGCGAAACCGCTCAATGTAGTTCCTTGTCAGCTCCTTCTCACCTTGAACAACGTCCATGAGGGTATACATTGTGACATCCTGTCCCACCTCATAAAACCTCTCCAAGAACATACGTTTGAAGCCGACGAAGGAATGGATGCAGTTGTTCGACAGGTTGCGGTACCAGTCGAATGCGACCCCTTCTAGTGCCCCAATGAACAACCGCGTAAGGATAGCGTCGTCATGCGGCAGATAGTCTGTTGTGACCTCAAAGTAGGTCACGTATCGGCTTGCAGAGGTCTTTCCATCATATGGATTAATGTTGAATGGCTTGTACCGAGGAGGAAAGGGGACATCTTTCCGTGTAGCGGGATACGGCTATCGTATCCTGAGGTCCTGAGAGTTTTCTCGGGCGTGAAACATTGTTCGAAGCTCTTGGACCTCTCTTCTTTCCTCCCTAGCCTCGTCTGCAGCGGTGGAAGCCGATATCCCAGGTGGATTGTCACCCAGGGTTGGTGCAGTTGTGTTTGAGTCCGCATTGACGGCGGGACACAAACTTGTTTGGCCAGACATCCTTCCTTGGAGAGTCGGCAGGGCTGCCTTAATCTCGTCTACTGACTTGACCAAGGTATGAAGTATGGCCACAAGAGTGTCGAGGCACTGTCGGTCGCTGGGACCGTCCTGGTCATTCTCAGTCATAAATACTGTTCTAACATGGAAAATAGTGGAAGGAACTGTAGAGGATGTGCACTCTGAATCATACCCCTGAATGGAGAAGTCGTCGGGATATGTAGGAATGTTTTTCTCTTGTTTGGACTAGGAGGAAGTGCTACCCCCTATATAGGAGGTTGTTTCATCTTGGCACCCATGGATGTTTCCAGGGGCGTCTGGTTCTGTTGCATCTGTGGGGGAAACTGTCTCCCCTGGTTGATCTTCTTGGAACACCGGATTGTCGTGGATGTTTCGAAGAGTGCTACTCCCAGCTTCGGCTACCCCTAGAGATGTAGATGACGAATCTCCAAGTGTTGAAGATTTTGTCTTAGAGCGGGTGCCCTGATAAACTCCTCCTGGTAGTTGTGGAAAACCACCTGGATGCAAGTTTCCTGGCCGTGTCGACTGAGATCGTCGGGCTAGAAACATTTATCTTCTTCTCCGCCTTGCCGGTAGGGATCTTCCGAGCTGAATTATAGGAGACGACATGAAGCGCCTCGTCTCCTGAGCTTTGTTGCAGGACCGGTCATGGCTGCTGCAGTCATTAGAAGACGGACTGCCGGTCCTCTTGTACTGTCGCCTTGCTGCAGCAGCAGTTGACAATGACTTTAGTGCAGTGATGTCCATGGAAGGACTCTCTGCACACCAAGTTTTTTTCTCTTTCCTTGCATTTGTGAAGGATCATATCGTACAAGTTAAGTGCATCTCGAGCAACTTTTACATTCGTTTTGAGAGCCCGGGAATACCGAGCACACGAATGTGTTGGAATCACGTTTGCTCCCTGATTGGAAGACTCTTGGGAACCACTCTGTCCGTTTGCCGCCGGGGGCTGGATACGGTCGGTTCTGTACAACTTTCCATCAGAGGCCCGCCTAACAGTAAACGGAGCTCTCTGAGGGTCAGAGGTAGGAACAGCTGACTGAGCTCGACGAGCCCGCGCTGCCCTAGACTTCTTTCCTCTAGCACCCAAGGGCGCATAGTAGGAAGAGTCCAAATTATGCCGCACATAGTCTGGCACATCCTTATAGGAGCATCTGAGGTTAGGACCGTATGAGAGGCGGTCGAAGACTGAACCCGAGCCGCATGGAGCAGATGGTCTGCGGCTGGGATTGGTGGCTGCATAGGCTGTCTACATGCGGCTGCTATTTGCCGCCGCATAAGCAGTCTGCATGCGGCTGGCATTCATGGCCGCTAGAGCAATTTGCATGCGGCTGGAAGCTGTGGCCGTATGAACCTTCTGTATGCGGCTGGAAGTCGTGGCCGCCTGAGCCTCCTCCATGCGGCTGGAAGTTTTGGCCGCATGAGCCTTCTGTATGCGGCTGGCTTTTGTGGCCGCATGAGTCTTCATGCGGCTGACGCCCTTATGCGGCTTCTTTCTGGACCGTATAGAGTCCTTATTTGCTCCTGCAAGTCCAGCATCGTAGTATTTTCCTCTGCCGGACTTGGGGACAGCAGAGTACTCTACGGTCTGAAGTGGGGTCGCATGCGAGTCTTCTCCGCCGTCTTGGGCAGCAGAGAACACTTCTTCCAGAGCTTGGGGAGGAGCAAATGATTTAGGCCTCTACTTCATGCGGGCCTTCTTCGTGCGGGCTCGCTTCTGGACCGGGCTAGCGCTCCCGTCGGAAAGTATCTTTTCAAACGCTTGCTGGTCGAAGCGAACAACCAGCATCTGTTGCGTAGAGCCAAGCTTGGCTGTGTGTCACCAATTTCTCAGCAGTAGAGAAATTAGTCCCCAGCAGAGTCGTCATCGTGTTTGCCATTGATTATCAAAGAATAGAACAGTTTTATGGGAGGACTGAACTTTAATTTACAATACAAAATCGCTCGTACAAAGAGAGCCTAGGAATAAAACCTAGGAAAAGCAATCTAAGAACAATTGTTTAGTTTTTTATTCTGGGGGTGACGTTAGAGGCTCGGAAAAGTGATATCAACTCTGCCTTACTCCTTGGACGATCGAACGCGGCCTTGGCTCCGGCGAAGAAGTGCTCTCTCTCTCTCTGCGTATTGCTCTATGGGATGCTCTCTATGTATATCTCCATGCTCTGTGGGTGTAAAGAAATAATCCCATGCTATTTATAGGAATTTGTGCTGAGTGGGGTGTGGTCACATCCTTGTAACTATGCCTTAAAAAGTGGGCAATTGGCGATTGGTTAAGATTAACTTTGATCAGTTTGTGGGAAATCAATCTGGGCCGTTGCGTTGGTTGCAATAAATCTATATTGTTATGATTTGTTGGTTGCAATAAATCTGCGTGGATAAGTCTTAGTCAATCTTCTGTCACATGTCCCAACTGCCATTATGCTGTGAGCCGCATAAACGGGGCATCCTGGCAGAGCCGCATGAGTGTGGCCTCACAACTGAGCCGCATGAGGATGGCCTCACAACTGAGCCGCATGAGGGTAGCCTCACAACTGAGCCGCATGAGGATGGCCTCACAACCAAACCGCATGGGGGTGGCCCCCACAACCGAGCCGCATGAGGATGGCCTCACAACTGAGCCGCATAAGGGTGGCCCCCCAACTGAACCGCATAAGGGTGCCCCCCACAACCGTGCCGCATAAGGGTGGCCCCCACAACCGAGCCACATAAGGATGGCCCAGGCGGTCCGCATAGAGAACTTCTTTGGACCTTGTGAACTGCGCCGGCTATCTCAGAGATTTTTTCGACTTTTGATAAGCATGACGCGTCTCTTCATTATGTCAGAGCCGTCAGAACTGCCACTTTATGTCAGAGCATTCAATGGCCAGCTGCAGGGAGTAATTATGGCCAGCTGTAATCGGCCTATTTTGAGCCGCATAGGGCCACGTGGCTCTTTCTGAGCCACATAAAATTTTTGAGCCGCATGCGTCTCTCTGGATTTTCCGAGCCGCATAAAACTCTTCAAGCTTTTGAGCCGCATGGAGCTTCGTGCTGAATCTGGGCCGCATATGAATTACCATTCTTTTC
Source organism: Iris pallida (assembly GCA_029216955.1). Lineage (NCBI taxonomy): Eukaryota > Viridiplantae > Streptophyta > Magnoliopsida > Asparagales > Iridaceae > Iris > Iris pallida. The sequence continues at coordinate 12,695,049 of JANAVB010040018.1, read as the reverse complement.
CATGCTTCGACAATATTAGGGATGTCGCCAGTTTTTTATTGAACAACGATGTTTAGCGACGTCCTTTGTGGATGCCGCTAAAATGTTTCATATAGGGTTCCACCCGATCGATCTTTTATTTTCTTTCACCCAAAATTTTCCATCTCCGACTCCCCAAATTTCTTTCCCCCTTTCTTTCTCCTCTCCGGGGACCCCCTCCCTCCGGCAACCCCTCCCTCCGGCTACCCCCTCACCACGGTGACACCCTTCCCTGCGGCGACCCCCGTTCCTCCGGCGTCCCCCCTCCACCATTGATTCCCCTCGTCGATGCTGACCCGACTCCGATGCCAACCCGACTCCACCGCTGCTCCAGCCCCGGCGACCCCGACCCGACTCCGACCAAGGCAGGTAAACCCTAACCCTAACTCCCTCCTCTTGACATACTGACATAGACACGATATGACATACACGACATGCACACACACAAACACAACACACACGACACGCACACACACCACTACAAGAAAATAAAACATACTTGGTGATCACCATTAGGGTAGTTTTCAGGTCGGATCTAGACAACCTCAGCAGCCATGACTTGTGATCCCGTCCTCTTAAGTCTTACAGGTACAAGTCCTACGGTTGGGTCACAAGTTAGGGTCAAATCGAATATCTTCCAACTTTACTGTAGGTATTTCAATATGATCTATAACCACATTAAGAATTGGACAAATGTGAGATTGTTCTAGTGGAAGCGTAGCAGGCATCTGACCTGATCGGAGTGTTAGTAACTGTTTAGAGTGTCGGTGGGTGTGTGAATAATATTAATAATAATAATAATAATAATAATAATAACAACGTTAAGAATTGGTATACTTCATGATACCTAGCATGATTTTGAGGATCAACATTTGGGAACATATCCTATTAGTCCAAAGATGAGCCCATCAAAAAATAGGATAATTAAAATAAGATCCTCTTGACCAAGTAACAACTCTAGCAAGATGGTCGCTAAGAACCCAAGACTAAGACTTGTAAGTTCTGGTTTTCAACTCAATAGGAAAAAAAAATCTAAATCGGTTTTAATTCGATTCTCGATTGATTTTAGCACATCCAAGGTCATTTTTATGATCGATCATAAACGTTATCTTTGTTTAGGCATGTACATGTTTGCTCTTGTTCTTAGTCATGGGTGAGCACATATACCTATGTACCGCTAGTCGCATACCCGTACTAAACCCACCCGCATACGCGTTTATGTTCTTGAGAAACACAACCACTAGGGGCGTACCATATCTATAATTGCTCGCACGTGCGTGCTTGTTCTATTACTGCGGGCGAGCACAAACACATTTACCCACGTGAGCACCCATGCACCTTTATGTCATGGACGCTTGTGAAATAAGCCACCCCCTTAAAATATGACTAAGCTCTCTATAAGGGGCCTACTCTCCCTCTTCCCTTTCCATTCTCATATATACAGTATAAGTTTTTAAGCGAAAAATGAGGTTGTTGAACTACCAAAAAAGGGGTAAACCAATGTGATCATGAACAGACAATCTTTTTGAAAGTTTGAGCGATGTTAGCGCATTGACGCAAAAATTGAGGCATCTATTTTGCACTTAACAATCGCATGTCACATGAATCAAGGTGCATGATTCATCGCTTTCAATTGAAGTGTCATCGACGCATGATTTTTTGAAAATCAGAGCATCATCTATGGTTGACAGTGCTTGGGTATATGTGAGTGAGTGTCATTAGAGTATTAGAGAGTTAGTTCAGTCCTAGTACCTAGAGTGTATAGAGTATCTTAGAAGTATAGGTATGATTGGTACAGTGTTTTGAGCCATTCTCTAGAAATTAAATTTACTTATGCCAAGCCTTTTGGGCCTATCCAAGTTACAGATTTTTTCGGAAATCTAGTATAACGCTGATTGCCTCAAAAGGCTTGCATAAGTAAGAGTGTATAGAGTGAGTATACTAGTAGTATATCGTAGTATCTTAGAGTGTATAGAGTGAGCTTCCCTACTTCTTTTTTTCTCATTCGGCTCATTGAGACGACTATTCCGCATCATACGATATCTACCTCTGCCTCAGCCTAGAGAAGTGTGGAAATATTAATGTTAACCAAGGTTCACAGTATCGATATCGGTATCGAGCAATTCATTACTAAGGGCAACATGAAAATCTCATCAACCCTTTTGGTCTATAAGAGTTACTTCACTCAGTTTGTCAAGACAAGTAAACTTTTTAAATGTTTACGGTATATATACCGTCAACATTTGGTTTTGCCTTGTAGCTACAAGTAGTTGCCTGCATTTTGCCTTATAACTTGGCCTATGGCCTGTGCTTGAGCAGTGTGGACTTCCAGGTTAGGGTGTTAGTTCATGATTAGCATTGTTTAGATATTAGTTTCAGCTAAAGGGTTAGTTTAGATTAGGATATTAGCTTATGTTAGAAGGAATATGAGAGTTAGTAGATGTTAAAGTAGGATATTAATTTATTAGTTAGGATAGATAGTTTGAGTTAGGATATTGCTCAAGCACAAGCCAAAGGGTCGATATTGGATATTAATTTAAAAAGTTTTACTTGTCTTGACAAACTGAGTGAAGTAACTCTTGTAGACCCAAAGGGTCGATATTGGACAGTTGGTGTCGTGTACTCCTACAAGTACAATTATACCTCGACAGACACCTTTTTTACAAGAGGTTGGGGAAAATTTGCCCTTAGTAATGAATTGCAAGTAGGAGACAAGTGCATTTTTTGAGCTGCTGTCAAAGGAAAATAATAATATTGTGATAGATGTTGAAATTCTCGAAAGACGAAAGCAACTTAAAAGTATTTGTGGTGGCGAATAGACCCCTAGTGTAGCATTGTTCCTTAACATTGGAATAGGATTCAGCTTGGCACTCGTCTCTAAATAGACCCCTAGTGTAGCATTGTTTCTTAACATTTAAACTCCAAATTTCCTCCTATAAGAATATTATGTGCTAATAGAGTTCTTTCTTGTTTCGACTTAAAATTTCTCTACAACTGTAGAACTCTATGATCATGTAGAATGTACAGTCAAAACATGACTTAAATTTTCTGCAAAGATTTGTAGCTTCAAAATACGACTTACGTAACCCAAGCTCAACTTGCTGAATGATTGTCAAAACAATATTAAATTTTCAAGCTGAGACGGCCAATTCATTTGTGAGTAATAGTGAAGAAGTGCCAATGAGTGAAATATCACCAATAATCTCAGTTTTCTCTAAACTGTCACTCTCTACTGACCTCTATCTAAATTGCACACCCATATCTAAACTGCCTTAGCATTCATTCATTGACTGCAATGTGCATGTATCTATCTTACAAAATTATCCTCAATTGGATATGGATATGAATTACTACTTACAGAATCATTCGTGGATGTACAACCGTCATCCTGATGACATGTGCGGTGTGTGGGATGAATTCATAGAGGGTGTAAGCAGTTCCTGCAGTTTGCCAAGGCGTTCCTTCAGTACATGGACGGTACCAAAATTAAGTGTCCAAGTGTGAGATGTCGCAACTTGAAATATCATCCAGAAGTAGAAGTCACGTATCATTTATACTTGAAGGATTTTACGTCGAATTACTATCAGTGGAGCGCGTACGGAGAACTTATGTCTTTAGCATCGGAGTATGAGCCTTATGTGGATGTCTACAACAACGCTGCTTACGACGATGGGTTGGTGAACATAATTTTTGACGCGGCGGGGCCTCGTTTCGATCCGGACGATCATGATGCACCTGAGGGGGCACCAAACACCGATGCTGCACAGTTCATGGAGTTGCTGGAGAATGTAAGGACTCCATTATATCCTAGTTGTGAGGATCATTCGCCGTTGGAGGTGGTTACAAGATTGTTGAGCATCAAGTCCGATTTTAACATGTCGTAAGATTCCTACAGCCATCTTATGGAGTTGCTTATAAAAATATTGCCTGAGGGTGCTAAGTTGCCTAAAGACTTCTACCGGTCTAAGAGGATGGTGAGATCGCTCTGGATGGGATACGAGAAAATTGATGCATGTCGCAACGGGTGCATGTTGTACTACAAAGACGACAAGGATGAAGACACGTGTAGATTTTGTGGTGCCGATCGCTACAAGGGAAGTGGTAGAGGAAAGTCTGTCGATTCCAGGAAGCCTACCGATTCGATACACTACTTGCCATTGACGTCGCAGTTACAATGGTCGTTTATGGTGAAAGAAACTGCAGAAAACATGAGTTGGCATAAGCAGGAACAGACCGAAGGAGTGTTGGATCACCCATCTGATGGAGAAGCATAGAATCACTTTGATCAAGAGTATCCAGATTTTACTTCTGATCCACGTAATATCAGATTAGGTCTCTGCTCCGACGGTTTTACCCCATTCGGACTTTCGGGATCCCAGTATTCGTGTTAGCCTGTGATCGTCACTCCGTACAATCTACCGCCTTGGATGTGCATAAAGACTCCGTATATATTCCTCACTATTATTATCTTTGGTCCGAACAATCCGAAAAGGAACATCGATGTGTATTTACAGCCATTGATTGATGAGTTGAATCAGCTGTTGGAAGTAGGTTCCAACACGTACGATGTATCTAGAAAACAAAATTTTTAGATGCGAGCAGCATTTATGTGGACCATCAACGACTTTTCGGCCTATGGTATGTTATCTGGATGGAGCACGCATGGTCGTCTTTCATGTTCGTATTTCATGGACCGTACTAAGGCTTTCCGTTTGAAATACGGAGGCAAACCGTGCTTTTTCGATTGTTATCGACAATTCCTGCCGAATGATCATCCGTACCGGAGGAACAGAAATGCCTTTCGTGCTGGCGTTGTGGAGAAGGCTAATCCCCCGCCAAAGTGGCCCAGATACACGATATAGAAAGAGGTAAAAGATTTACCAAGAGCTATTGAAGAGCCTGCTACGGGCTACAAGTGTGACGGATTTGGTCGCACTCATAACTGGACGAAAAGGAGTATATTCTGGGATCTGCCATATTGGAGCACCAATCTGATTAGACATAACCTTGATGTCATGCATATCGAGAAGAATGTGTTTGACAACATAATTAATACTGTAATGGATGTAAAGGGAAAGACGAAAGACAATCCAAAGGCTAGATTGGACTTGGAAGAAATATGTAGACGTCCTACATTGCATTTGATAGAGGAAGGGAATGGGAAGTTGAAGCAGCATAAGGCAATTTTCTCACAGGAGAAGGAGGATAAAGTGAGACTTTGTAGGTGGATTCAAGGTCTGAAATTTCCATACGGGTATGTTTCGAACTTGAGAAGATACGTCGACCTCAAGGAGAACAAACTGACAGGTATGAAGAGCCATGATTGTCACATATTCATGGAGAGGTTAATTCTGATTGCATTTTGGGAATTTTTACCCCCAGTTGTTTGGGATCCATTGACCTAGCTTAGTATATTCTTCAGAGATCTTTGTTCTAGTTAGTTGTTCGTCGATCGTCTAAAAAAGCAGGAGAACGATATTGCGGTAACACTGTGCAAGCTCGAGAAGGTATTTCCTTCTGGATTCTTCGACTCCATGAAGCATTTGCCAATTCATCTTTCCTACGAGGCACGTGTTGGCAGGCCCGTCGATTATCGATAGATGTACCCATTTGAGCGGCATTTGAACCCCCTAAAGAGGAAGGTAAAAAACAAAGCTCGGGTCGAGGGTTCTATTTGTGAAGCCTATATTCTCGAGAAGATTATAAACTTGTGCTCGACGTATTTCAAACCTCATGTTGCTATGAATAGAACGAGGGCTCCGAGAAACGACGATGGTTAATGATGGAATACTGAAAGTATTCAATGCGTCCGGAAAGCCTTCGAGAAAAATAAAGAAGAGATATTTGAATGACGAAGAGCTAAGGGCTACTCAGTTGTATGTATTACTCAATTACGACGAGGATGAAGTGGAGAAGCTAGAGGGGTAAGTAATTAATGATGAGTTTACGTCATCTCAATGTAATAGTATAAGCTAATATTATTGTACTAATCGGCGGTTGCTTCGTTATTTTTCAGCACATATAATGATGAGTTGAGGTCGGTCAGACCCTACCTAACAGACGAAGCATTAGAACAAGAAATAAAATGTCATTTTCCTTCTTGGTTGAGCGAATATTTAAGCAGCCCGGTAATTACTGGCCTCTTTTAATGCAACTGCATAATAAATAACTTACTATCTCTTCTTTGGTATTCAGGTCGATCGTCTAATTTCACCCGAGATTGAATTAATTAGAACTCTTGCCAAGGGACCAATTACTTTTGTTAAAATATGGCCAAGTTACTGTGTCAATGGCTTTCGGTTCAAGTCGATAAATACTCCGATTAGAGGCATCTTCCTGGATCTTGATTCCACGAAAAATAGTTGTTTGTGTATCAAATCTTCGAACTATAAAGACGTTGATCCAGAAAATGATTTCTTTGGCATCTTGTGAGAGATTGTGGAGTTGACATATAATTATGGCAGAGAACCTGCAAAGATCGTGTTGTTCAAGTGTGAATGGTTCGATCCGACTGAAAATCAAGGTTGGAAAATTGACAAGCATGGTCTTGTGGATATAAACTACAAGCGTAGATATCAAGGCTACGAACCATTTGTCCTAGCAACTCAAGTTCAGCTCATGTACTTCACAACTTATTCGAGACGGGGAGCAATAAAGTCTGACTGGTGGGCAGTATGCAAGACTAAAGCTAGAGATACTTTTGATATTAACAAAAAAGCTTATCAGAAGGACGAGCTACCTCTTTTAACCAATATTGTTGATATGGACTCCACGGAAGTTACGTATTACACGACACATAATGTGGAAGTTGTAGAATTATCCGAAGAGGAAGACGAAGCCGACGAAGGCGAAGATGAAAGTGAAGATGAGGAGGAAGATGAGGTCGAGGAAGATGAACAAGATGATAATTCTGAAGATGATTGAGTGAGATGTACTTTCATCTTGTAGAATGTACTATCTGAACTTAGATGTTTCTTATAAAATATAGTATCTGGACTTAGATGTTTCTTGTAAAATGTATCATCATATGTTGTCTTGGTTATTATATTTTCTTTGTTGTACTTTTATATTTCAAGTCTCTATTATTTGTTGTTTTTGTTGTATCTCATCATATGTTGTTATCAGGCATGACAGGTCGTCGCGGATCATTTCGTATTTTTCGACATGGGGCACGGGGTACTGATACTAGCAGAGGACAGAGTACTCCTTCGGTACCTTCTGGTGGTACTGCTAGAGGACGGGGTTCTTCATCAGTACCTCCTACTGGTACCGGCACTGGATCCTCATCGTCCAGTACTCCTGTGTATCGGATAATAGCTCCGTCCGCCACGATGCTACATGGCATATCTCCTGGGACGAGTAGTTCCAGGCCTGAGACTGGTTCCGAGAGTAGCGTTCCTCCTGCTGATACGACGATAGAGGCAGATAAGCAGACGGAGGAGGCTGCACCGACGGCCAACCAGTATCAGGCAGATGATGCATGCGTACCTTCGGAGGAGACGAGGACGGAGATCTGGGCCGACAGTACAAAGTAAGTATTTTGGTTTATCGTTTTTTCTGTGTTTATCATAAATTAACTTTTCTCATGAATAAAATATATCTGCATAGATATCGTCCTCCGTCGGTACAGAGACGCCTAGGCCAGCTCCTGAGGTAAAATTATAGTGGTCCTTGGATAAACTACTCGGATGCTCCGGACGATAGGAAGGCCTACTGGTTTGCGCACTTCAAGGTTAAAATAGATTTTCTTTTAACATTAATCATTTGATTTATGCATATTATATATTACTAAAAAATATTTGGTTTGTGTGCTCTTCTAGGATATGTTTTTCTATCCACCGCACCGAGCCGAGCTGATCGAGGGGATGTTTCCTGCTGTCGCTGCTAAGCTGATCTGCGATGCTATTAATGATCAGAAGGCTCGTGATCGTGCCGAAAAGCCGATCCAAGTTTGGATCACCCCTGATCAGTAGGATGCGATGAAGGCTCGATTCAACGAGCCAAAGTATAAGAAAAAGTTCGAGAAGGCCAAGGCGGCTAGGCAGCATACCTCGAAGTGGTACGGTGGGTCGATTCCGACGACGGAACATTTTCGTCGTCTGGTGTATATTTTTCTTTCAGAAATATTATTTTAATGCAAATCCGATAAATTATTACTAAGATAATATATTTAATTACATGTAAGGAAGGTCGGTAACGTCGACATGGTGACCGTCTTCCTGGCCACCCATCGGAAGGGCGATGGCCTTATTGACGAGAGGGTCGAGCTTGCCTATGTAAGTATTACAATACTATTTGTTAATTATAATACTTCGTGTTAATTTTAATATAACTTAGTAAATATGCATGCAAATAAATATTCATGTAGTTAGTTATAATAAGTACATTAAATAGAGATTAGAAATCATAGAGTACTATCCATACTTTCTAGGCCGAGTATCAGAGGCTTCGGGACAGGGCGACTGCTAGTGCACCTACTGCGGGAGAGGCCGGTACTTTCTCGCAGCCCTCTCAAGCTCCGTCGGTGGACGAGCTGTGGATGACCGCCGCTGGTGGCCTCCGTAGGGGTAATTACTATAGTACGGGATCCTATGGCGTCCTAGTTGCGAGCCAGTCCTCCAGGGCATCCCCTGCTAGTGTGCATGGTCCACAGCTGTCCCAGGAGTCTGTCCAAGTCCACCAGATGATGGAGTCACTCCGAGACGAGCTGCTACGACGGATTCAGGACCGGTCTCAGCACCAGTCGGACGGGCCTGTGCTTATAGCACGATTGGATGCGCTCGACTACAGCATTATGGAGCTCCAGAATGTGACTGAACGGACAGAGCGAAGCGTCACCGATCTTAGAGTGTCGACGGAGCATAGCGTATTGGATCTGCAGGCATCACAGATGACCATGGACGAGAGACTGAGATTGGTGCAGGATTCGGTGGCTGATAGCAGTGATAGAATGTTATCTACCATGGTTCATACCACCAGCGACTTGCAGTGTTGGAGCGTTATCATGCTCCGGGTGCGCCTTGATCGTCGTCGACTCCGCCGGCGCCACTACCTTCTTCATTGATACGGACTCCACCGACGTCACTACCTCCTTCATCGGAATCGATTTCACAGGAGGACTATGAGCATTTCTTAGCCCTTCATCGCGGCGCGCACCCTCCTGCTCCAGATCCCCAGTAGTCCTACTTAGGACTGTTTGTATTGATTGTTTGAGTACTTGTTTTTCTTTGTATTTGTTTGTGACACTTATTTGTTTGTGACACTTGTTTGTTAGTTGCATAGATACATTGGTTATTGGTTGTGTAGACCCATGACAATTTGGATATTGGTTTATATATGTTATGTGAACTTTGGTTATTTTATGTTGTTATTCGTTTCATTTGGATGTTAATTTACAGGTGTTGAGTGTTCCACCGAAGGGGTCCGCGAACCCAGGGATAAAATATGCTTGTGTATTGTGTTTCAGATTAAACTGCAGGAAGAAAATGATTTTGTAGAAAAAATGCATACTGTAATTTATTTTTTTAATTTTTTTTCAAATTTAGTGACGTTTACCGACGCCTTCCGACGGCACATTGCATCGGTAGACGTTGCTAAACTAGCATATATTGCCAGGATACAGACGTATAGCGACGTTAGTTTCGTCGGTATGCGTCGGTAACCGTCGGTAGACGTCGGTAACTTTTCAAGGATTTTACCTCATTTTTCCAAGATATACCGACGTATAGCGACATCACAAAACGTCGTTAATATTCTCCAGGATATATCGATGTAGTACGACATCGTAAATATCGATAATTTTTCCAAGAAATACCGACGTATAGCGACATCTTAAACGTCGCTATTTCTTCGACGAAACGACGGTAAACGTCGGTATATTACCGACGTAGCTCTACGTCGGTAGACGTCAGTGTTGGCGGCGATCAGCGACGTCTTTCCAAAAAGCAAATAAAGTTTTCGTGACAAGAGAAAAACGTTGCTAAACTAGTTTAGCGACGTCGTTAGGTGCTTTAGCGACGTCTTTAGGCGTCGCTAAAATGACTTATTCTGGTAGTGCTTCCTCACTTAGAGCTGCAGAAAAGAAGAAAAGTTGGGCTGCAATGGTCGTATCTGAACCAGCTACTACCAGGACAACACGATCCCAGTCAAAACAGATGACTACTGGGACGTCTATTGGAGTAGGTGAATTGACTCCTTCGTCGGCTCCGAAGCAAAGCGGAGTCGTTCAAGAAGAAATTCGTGAAGAAGAACCTATAGCACCCCTGCATCGGAAGCCTAGAAGGAAGTTGCTGGTAAACAGAGGAGATCGTCCAAGAGTTGGCTCTTCATCCACTATATCTGAACCAGAGACACTGCTACCCTCGCAACAAGATTTGCCACTTCGAAAAGGTAGTTTTTAATATTACATTCGTATAATCATGTCTAACTAGAATTTGACATTATTCCTTTTCATCTACAGAGGTTAGCGTTCTGGCTCTGATCATTACAGAAGGGATTCCGGAGTCGTTTATCACAAAAATGACTATTCTCATAACTGTGTTAGCTGCTGCAGGAATCATGATGTCATCTCTAACTCCAGGAGTTCCAAGAACTATACTTCCTGAGGAGGAATTGCCTAATCCTTATGTCATTGTCTCTTCTGTAGCCCAAACTCCTACTCATTCTTAAGAGGATCGAGAAATGATAGCGGCTCTCGAAGGCTGTGATTACGGCAATGTATTTGAGAATGATTCTATAAGCATCATTGAAGGAGACCAAGCTTTAGCGGATGTCCCACTAAATCAAGAGTTACAATCGAAGAAGACTAAACTGCTGAGGGTGAAGAGCACCCTGTTGTTGAGGAGGAGCATCCAAGCCCAAAACTGATGAGCCTAAAAATAACGAATATCAGATTACGGCTCATGAAGATGCTGGGAATGATAAAAATCCTAACCCTATTGTTGCAGAGACCCAGACCCCTACTGATCAAGCTTTTGAATTCAGGGATGCAGAAGAAATTGCCCCAGCTGAACAAGTAGAATCAGGGGCCAAAAATAGTCGTTTCTTATCAGGCGGTTCTGAAGCTGGAAGTAGTCACGTAGATGTGTCCAAAACTACTATGACCAGGCTCTGCTCTGATCTGGACATATCTCGTAAAACCCCATATGTATTGCCAGGATCAGGTAAAATTTTGACTTTTATTTACCTTAATTCCTTTGATAATGTTTTAACAATGGTGTATATTGATCACAGAAGGACCTGTGGGAACGAATAGCACGACCATGGCTCCTTTGGACAGAGGAACTCATGCAGGAGAAGGGAGCTCATCCCAAATACCCAAATTCGGGTTTTCTGATGCACAATCTAGAGTACTTCCAACTGCTGCAGCAGTAAAAACTCGGATGGAAATAGTGGCCACTCCAGGCGCTCTAGAGACAAACAGATTTGTTGTGGCTTCTTTCACCAAAGTCTTTTATACATCTTTGAGGCCTCTGGTTCAAAGGATAATGGAGAAGGATGATGTTCATTTTGTCACAATCAAAAACCCTTCATCCTTTTTAATTGGAGGTATCCGCACTCAGGGAGATGAAGATCAGGCCACCTATTTATAACATGTATTAAACGAGCTTGAAGAATCCATTAAGGCCTATAAAGATCTTAAAAGAGGGAATAATCAGTCGCTCGTAGATGCAGAATATAAAGCCATGGCTCGACAAACAGAGCTAATTTTGAAGCTTTCTTGATGACTTTCACACAACGCTCCACGGAGATGGATACCCAAATTACTGAAGTGGCCTCCAATTTTAAGCATCATACAGTTGCAGCTACAAAGAAGGAAAAGGAAGTTCATGATCTGGAAATTGAGATTGCTCGGCTCCAGGAATGGCTCTTGACGGCTAAACAGCATGTAGAAAAAGAAGCCCAACTGCGTCAAACTGCTGCAGGCCAGTTGGATCTTTTAAAGTGTCAGAAAGACGAGTTTGTTCAAGTCCATAACGAAGAATTGGCACGTCGGGCAGCTGCTTTGCACCATTTCGGCCCAGAGTGTGGAAGAATCCAAGCTAGACAACGGGTGCTTGATTTCTGTGTAGAAAGAGCCAAAGCTTTGAAGAAATAGATCGAAGACCTCAGCACTCAACCTTCAGAATAGAGCAGTCCCAGTTGTTATCTTTTTTGTTATACCTTTCATATGATGTACTTTTTAAATATTTTGAACATCATTATGAAATGAAAGTTTTTTGTGGTTCCATTACTTGTTGCATATCCTGTTATAGATATAAGTAACAGAATAGGAAATATATTCAGAGGTACTGGACGTGACATATTTTTTGGTAGAAAATAATAATATTCATTATATCTGCTCAGAGGTAATGTGGATGTGGCAGAATATAATTTTTGAGATATTATTATTTTAAAAGACAACTTTATCAGAGGTAAATATGGACATGATATGTCATTTGATATAGAAAACAGAATTCAGAGGTAATGTGGACGTGAACTCATTTTTCTATTGATGATCTTCAAGTCAACTGGGACTTAAAGACAGGATATCATGTCTAAAAAGACGATATCTATGATAATATGGATTTATCATAAAGATAAGATATCTTTTAAAATAGCTGGATTTTAAAAGGCAGAATTGATGATTCGGATGGACTCCACTGAGGATTTTGAGTATTCATTATATGTGGCTTTATTTACGAAGAAGTAAATAAAAGATAATAAATGTAGGTTCGTTCACAAGCTGAACAAAGGTGATAGGATCGATGAATGATCATGCTTTTTCGAAGAAAGGTCATTTCGGTTCCCGAGACGGATAGTAAATGAAGATTCATTCAGAAGATGAATAGAAATGAATGAACGGACATGCTTTTTCGAGAAAAGGTCGTTTCGGTTCCCGAGACAGACTATTTGACATTTTTGTCTATAAATAGTGCGAAACCTTTGTGGATGCCACCAGACTTTTTAGTGCAAATGGCTTCCAAAGATATGCCCAAGGATGCTGAGATTATCCCGAAGACTGAAGTCGTCATCGGTACTCATTCTGACGAGCCTCCATTATATGTTCAAAAAGAGGCAAGGGAAAGCTCAACTGCTCTTGGGCCACAACAAGACATCCTTGCCAGACTCGTAGAGCCTGGAAGCACTGTCGAGGAAGAAGCTCTGAGGAAGGCTGCATGTGAACTGCTGGTGTCATCGGACAATAATGTCTTCGAGCTTCTTGCTAATTATATTTTTAATCGGGAAGGCTCTGGTCCTCGTTCTTCTCCTTGATCTGATGTATCTATTTGAACTATGCAATAAAAAAGAATTTTATTTACACATTCTTTATCTCTTTTTTTATACATAGTATTTCTTAAGAAATTTGCCATTGATAGGCATCATGGCGACTCGGCCATCCTTACCAGGCAGTTGATAAGCTCCATTTAAGAAATCTTTGCTTATAACGTAGGGACCTTCCTACTTTGGTTCGAACTTGCCCTTGCTCATGTGTGTCATAATCATAGGACGCTTGACAGTAGTGACTAATTCACCTTTTTGGAATACTCGTACTTTAAATTTATGGTTGAAGGCTTTTGATATACGGGCTTGGTATAACTCAATATGCTGTTGAGCTAGGAGCCATTTCTCATCCAACGCTTCAAGCTCCTGAAGTCGAAGACAATCATTATTTTCTATTGTGAGTTTATTGTCAATTGCAATCCTTAAGGAGGAGATTTGAATTTCCAATATTAGGACAGCTTTGCATCCATACACCAAGAAGAAAGGTATGCAACCGGTTGGAGTACGTATAGTAGTACGATAAGCCCATAGACATTCTCTAAGCTTTTTTCTCCAATTTCTTTTATTGGTAGAAATGAATTTCTTGAGAAGCTTGATGATAGTTTTGTTGAATGCTTCAGCTAAATCGTTCGCTACAGGATTATAGGCGGTGGAAGCAACATTGTTGATTTTGTTATCATCGTAAAATTAAGTAAATTTTTTAATGATGAATTGTGGTCCATTATCATGAATGATTCGTCGAAGAATGTCGAATCTGTATATCACATGATGTTTGATGAAGTTGATGACACTGCTAGTCTTGACTTCAGATAAAGGTATAGCTTTCGTCTATTTCGAGAAGTAATCGATTATAGCTAGTGTAAACTGATGTCCTCTAGATGACGGTGGATTGATAGGACCAATGAAATCAATATCCCGAGCTTCAAAGGGCCATGATGTGGCAGTCAGATGAAGGAACTCTGACGGTTGACAAATGAAGTCTGTATGAATCTGACAGGCTCGGCATTTCTTTGTATATTCAATGGCATCTGATACCATAGTGGGCCAATAATAGCCCATACGCCGGATACGATCTTGTAACTTAGGACTAGGCTGATGTGCACCACATACCCCATCGTGGGCTTCACGTAGTATTTGTTTTGCTTCATCTCCAGCAAGACAACGTAAAAGTAGACCATCAAATGTTCTTCGATAAAGGGTCTTACAAGTATGATTATAATAAAATCGGAGTGATCTCCTACGAATTGTTATAGCTTCTATAGAATCTTCAGGTAAAATGTCATGTACCATAAAGTCGGTGAAAGGAACTCTCCAATCTTCATAAATGGTATTGACTTCAGTTGAATTCATGAACTCAATATTTGAGTTATTCTCAATGAAAAATTACTCTCTATTAGTGACGACAATCATTTGTTGCCTTTTTACAGGGATTGCTAATACGGCTGCCAGATTAGCCAATGCATTAGCCTCCGTATTGCATGCCTAACGTATATGTTCAATAAAGAAACCCTTGAACGATGTAGCCAGCCTAATTGCTGCTTCATGATATGAGACAAGATCTTGGTGCCGAACTTCATACGTACCTCTAACCTGATTGACAATCCGTTTAGAATCTCCATATACTTCAAGATATTCAATATCTAATTGTTTAGCCAATTGGAGACCAATGAGCAGAGCGTTGTATTCAGCCACATTATTGGAACACGACTCATCTAAAGAATAAGCTCTTTGAATAGCTAATCCTTCTGGTGAGACGAGGACGATTCCAACTCCAGCGACAATGGCACCTTTTGGTCTGGTTCTGGATACACCATCAAAGAATAGATGCCAGGTAAGAATTTCTTCTAAAATTATGTTGGATTCCAAAGTTTTATCTGGAATCTTGTCATAGAGTTTAGATGTTTCGGGAATTGGATGAGCTGCCAGAAAGTCAGCAAGAGCTTGACCCTTAACAGACTTTTGAGGAACATAAACCATATCATATTGCACTAACAATATGGCCCATGTTGCAAGCCTGGAATTAAGTGTACAGGGCTTCTTCATCAAGACCCGAAGAGGGTTAACTCTAGAAATAACATGAATAGTTTGGCCAGTGATATAATGTCTCGTCTTTTGAACAACAAACATCAAAGCTAGACATTCTTTTTCTACTGGGGTGTATCGATGTTCAGCTCCGATCATTGTACGGCTAAGATAATAGATATCTTGTTCATGACCTTCTTTATTCTTCTGAGCTAATAAAGCACCTAATGAATGGTCAATTGCTGGAACATACATTAGAAAGGGTATTCCTAAGACTGGAGGTACTAGAAATGGAGGGTTCATTAAGTACCGCTTTATGTCTTCAAATGCTTGCTATCATTCTTCAGTCCAAATAAAAGACACACCTTCTTCATGAGTTGATTGAACGGCCTACAGCGTCTAGCGAGATTTGAGATGAATCTCCTGATATACGCAAGCCATTTCTGGAATCCTCGTAGCTCTTTTAGGTTGCGTGAAGGACGCATCTCTTGAATGGCTTTGGTTTTTTCAGGGTCAATGTGTATAACTTTAGAGGTAATAACGAGTCCAAGAAATTTTCCACTAGAGACTCCCAGGAATGACTTGGTGGGATTCATCTTGAGTTGATGCTGGCGTATTAGATCGAATATAGTTCTCAAGTCTTGAATGTGGTCTTCCTTTAGACGACTTTTGACAGCAATATCGTCTACATAGCATTCAACCATCTTTTGCAAATGACCATGGAAGATAGTACTCATAGCCCACTGATAAGTTGCACCAGCATTTTTGAGACCAAACGGCATGACAGTGTAGCAATAGACTCTAAGAGGCGTGCGAAAAGATGTATGTTTCTCATCTTCTGGATGCATCTTGATTTGATTATATCCTAAAAATCCATCCATAAAAGACATTCGTTCAAATCCACAAGTATTATCGATCATGACATCAGTGATCGAAAGAGAAAATTCATCCTTGGGACATGCTTCATTAAGGTCTCTAAAGTCAATGCAGACTCGGACCTTCCCTATTTTCTTCAAAATTGGGACAACATTAGCCACCAGTCCGGATATTGTTCTTCTCTGACGAAGCCACAGGCGATGAGCTTCTTGACTTCGGCTTCTATGGCGTCCATCATGTCTGGTCGAAATTGACGCTGTTGTTGCTTGACTGGCCTTGCATTCGGCAGAATATTGAGTTTATGGGTAGTAATCTGGGGATCTAATCCTGGCATATCTTCATAGCTCCAAGCGAATACATCAGTGTATTCCCTAATGAGTTGGATCAATTCTTGTTTATCCGCTTCAAGGAGGCTTTTCTGACGAATATTGGTTTTGTGGAAGTTTCATCTCCAACATCGACTTGAACCAAGTGATCTTCGGTAGGTGGCTCACGTTGCTTGAAGTGAAGCTCCTATTGAGTATCTATCCTTTGTGCCCAAGGATCAGATTCAGAGGCTTCGACAAAGTTTTCGTCGTCTTCCGAGAACTCGGCAGTTACCATATTGGAAGATAGAGTCACTCGATGGACGTGCCCTATACTGGTGTCTGAATCCCATGAAACAGAATCAAAGAGTTAGATCATTCTTCTTTATCGGATTCAGAGGCTTCTGGAGTCGAAATTGGCGCCCGCTTCATTTTGCTGTAATATTGTTGTGACTGTCCTTTTGGAGCAGGGATACGAAGAGGAGTTCGCCTTCCCTTACCACTATTAAGACCAGCTTTAAAATTATAGCCCATCTTTTGAATGATATCTTTTGATTATTGACGATAACGATGTAGTTGAAGTCTTCCGTTATCGTGATTTTCTTTCACCATCGGGCGTGATCTTCTGTTCTGTTCTTTTACTAAAAAGTATTAGAAGTTCATCTTTCTTTCTGGAAGGAACTATGAAGAAGGAATCATATATTGGTTCGAGCAATACTTCATCTTGGAGAGGTTGAACTGTTCCTATGGTAAGTGGTTCGAAGTTATATAGAATTTCTAAATAACATCGAGTATAATAAAAAATATCAGTATACTGTAAAGGAGATGCTACTTTATTGATTTGTACATCATTATTTACAACAGGATTCTTAGCCTTAAAAGAAGGCTTAGTAAGGTTGATAACAAGAGGAGGAGAGGAAGGATTTTTGGCTTTAACAGAAGGCTTAGGAAGGTTGATAACCAGAGGAGGAGAAGGAGAACGTTTGTTACGACGAAGGTTGATAATAAGAGGTTCAGAAGAGGTGAGCTCCCTTTGTTCCCTTTCTACAGCAGGAAGCTGTTTGTTATGAGAGGAAAGATGAATAGTCAATGCCTGGGAAGAAGTGGAACGAGTAGTACGTCCTTTGACAGGAATTATGGAAACATCTTTTGAAGTTTTTTTCTGATCTTCCTCACTATCCATCGCTAATACAACCTTCATGAATTCTTCCTTGTACATCCGAGAATCAGTACAATATGCTTCAATGCCCCTGAAAGGATTTAGGTCAGCTACTTCTTTTTGGACCTCTCCATTGACGTCTTCATATTTGAAGCATTGGTATAGAGTGGATGGTACAATGTTATGCTCATGTAGAAAGGGTCTTTCCAGCAAGGCATTATAAAAGCCATGATTGTTGATTATATAGAAAGTAACCTTTGTACGAAGATTGCCTACTTGAACTTTCAGGCGGATCTTTCCTAAAGGTTCAGTTCTTCCAGAATTAAAGTCCAGGATTGTCGTGATGGTTGTTGAAAGATTATGTACTGAAATCTTTAATGCATCTAGTAAATCCTTTGGTATGATGCTGAGCGCAGACCCAAGGTCGACCAAGATGCGACCAACCTTTATAGTATCGACATATCCTGTGAAGTAGAGGGGTCGGTCATGACGATTATCTTCCAATAGCATATCATCTTGTGTTAATATGATGTTGGGCATTAGCTCCATCATACTATGACAATGAAAGCAAGTTACAGGCTCCTCCTCTGGCTTCCTGAAGAATGCTAGACAAGTATCAGCTTGCATCAAGGCTTCACTCAATGTCTCTCGAGTTTCTTTTGAGAGACGTAGTAGTTCAAAAATTGATAATCTTGTCGGGGTATTAGTCAGTTGAGCCAGTATATCAAAGTTATATGGCTTCTCGAGTCCTAGAACTGGAGTCTTCTTCAATACTTTGTCAAAACGGACAGGCTGCTTTCCTTTGTTAACTGTCATTGGTTTGGGAGGAGTTAGTTCCACTGGAGGTGATAAAATCGGTGAAACATTGATAGCAGGAGAAGATGATGTTGAATGAGCCTCTAGAGCTAGAGCAGGGTTCTCCTGGCCTTCTAAATAGTCTTTCAGGTAAATTCTTCCAGACCTGGTACCAGTTAAGGTCTCTTCTTCGGATACAGGTTCAAAGGTTACCATATTGTAACTTTTTGCCTGGGTCATGCTTCTGGAAGGTTTCTTTCGACAAGATGAAGAGTTCGTCCAGTAACCCAAACCAACCCAAGATTGGTTATGTGAAAGGCATAGAGAAAGAGGTACAGGAGATCCTTTTCCATGATTCAAGCCGAGAGCCTTTTGTAGATCATATCCCGTCTTTGTCATTAATTCACGAGACTGTAGACTATACAGATGGAAAGCTGGTTGATATTTAGCTTCTGGCTTTGACAGTATTGTCTCAGAACGGAAGAAAGAAGAAGGATCTGTAGCGGAAGTGAAAGTAGCAGTTAAAGGTGGAGGACAGTGTTCACTCAATAAAGTCATGTGACATGACTTGTATTTAGTTACTTTTTTGGACTTTGTGGATGAAGAAGGTACGGTCAACCACCAAATCAGGATGGATCCACATAATCTCCCTCTTATTAGTAGACAGAGGAACAAGACCATCAGTTCGTACAGGTGGAAGATTAACAATCTCCAAAGTGGTTCTCGGGATGGGAATGACGCCATCCTGCACAAGTTGAGCAAGAAAATTACCAAACTGTAGAGAGACGATATTTGTCGTTACAGTCTTTTCGTCTTGTTGGAGAGTAATTGTGCCAGAATTAACCATCTCCTGGATTTTGCCTTTAAGCACTTAGCATACTCGAGTCGGATGTCCAACAAATCTGTAGTAAACATAATATTTGGGGTGGTCAGTTTTACCTACTTCATCTGGCCATTTTGCCTCTGGAAGTTGAAGTTTATTGCTCTTGATCAGACAGTCGAAGATACTCATGACATTATCTTCATCAAAAGAGTATTCTTCTTTCGGACGTGGTGCCCTCTGTGGTGGTGTCATTGGAGTTGGTGTTGATTGACTTATATTCACGGGTAGAGTTTCTTTGCCTTTGACATTGATAGCCAAAGTCTTTTTACTCTTGCGGTTGTTCTGACAACCACCATTATTTGGTGTAGTATGTTCATCTTTGTCAAGATTAGGCATCTGAATACCTAATTGTTTGAACTTGTCAGCACTTTTTTCTACCGCTTTAGCATTCACTATGAATGAAGGCCAATCCTGGAACTGTGTCATTCCGGTCCACATGCTGAATATAGGCAACAAGTTTGATTTGCAAGTGTCTATAGTCAGAGCATCTAGAGTTCCAAGAGGCATTTTGAGTGCCTCACGGCGGAATCGTTCAATGAACCTTTCAATTGTTTCATTGTGTCATTATTTAATTTTAATGAGAGCAGACATAGTCATGTCATTTGCCCCTCATAAAATTGTTCTAGGAATATTTGTTTGAATCCAGAGAAAGAGGTTATATAACCATCTGACAAACTATGGTACCAGTCGTAAGCTGCACCTGCTAAACATTCGACGAACACCCTAGTAAGTAGAGCGTCATTTGGCTGGAGTTGATCAATCATTACCTCAAAATGATTGAGGTACTGACTTGGTGATGTGCTGCCATCAAACAGCATAATAGTAGGGGGTTTGTACTTGGAAGAAAATTGCACTTCCTTTCATCTATAGGATAAGGCTGGTTAATCCCAAGCTTCTGTAAGTCGTCTTTCTGTTTGAAAGCCTCAAATTGAGTACGTAAAAGTTTTATGACTTAATTGGTATCTCCCGATGATTATGGAGCAGTAGATTAATTTGACATGTTATGAGGGGTAATGCATGATAAGTACCACCCCCAACACCAGATTGACTTGGAATAGCCTATGCAGGTATGGAAGCGGTGTGAGGAGACTGTACCTCCAGACCAATATTGATAGGAGCTGGTGTTATTACTGGTTCTTGGGTCGAAATCGGATTAACAACCGGTGGAACTGTATATTGTGCCATAATCACAGCATGCATGTATGTCATCATCTCAGCCATGTTCTTCAAACTAGCCTCCAAAGCAACAATTCTCTGCTCTTGACTGTTACAATTGGAAGTATCTTGATCTTCTGTGATGACATAAACAGTCACTTCTCTAGCCATTCAAGACGAACTAGTAGAAAAGATGATCTTTTTAGAACTTTCACTATCAGCATAAAAGTCATACAAGGAACCACCCCAGAATAAGTGATAGGGATGTCCTTTTGACTGAGAGAATCTTGGTAAGAATCAAAAAGATTTCTTTGACCGATTGTTTCTTGATCGGAAGGAAGATTCCTTTGACCGATTGTTTCTTGGTCGGAAGAAAGATTCCTTTGACCGATTCTGTCTTGGTCGGAAGGAAGATTCTTTTGACCGATTGTGTCTTTGCTTCTTGATCGAGTATATTGGTATACTCCTTTGCTGGATTCATGAATCCGATCTATGTATTGTTGAATAGGATTGCGGAATGTATTACGTCTCGGGCATTTTCTATCCCAATTGTTTCGAGACGTCATATTGACAAAGGCATACAACAATTCATCTTCATCCCGTATCATCGGTTGAGGAACCTGAGAGTAATTCAAACAGTCGAAGACAGACCGTTTAGCTGATTGACAACATCATTTGATAACTACCTCATGGTGATGATTATAGTGATGTTCTTGGGAATGCATTGGATGAGAAAGATTTGGGATTTTTTGTTTCTGTATAAGAACTTCACGGAGATCGGTTACAACATCAGGATGAGAAGAGGTTGAAGGAATATATTCTTTAATGATATTAGGAATATGATTCCTATTCTTGAGATGTCCTGTTACCTGAGTATACAAGGGAGTGCTGAGTTGATTAGCATAGGTAAAGGGATGCTTGACTTCAGAAGTCTGCTTCTGGCACAAGTTAGCCATTGGCGCAATCTGTTTGCATTTTGCTGAAGTAGATGTTGACTGGCGCTTGTTGAGATAGGTGCGTAGATCAGATAGATCTGCTACTTGTGTATCTGTCTGAGATACTAATAGTTTATCCTGCTTGGATCTTAAGATAAGCAGGGTAGGAAGATCCGTAGTTGCATTTTTGGGATTTGGCATAATTACTTTTTGTGTTGCGCAACCTGTTCTCATGTGCTTGCTCTGGCGCAACTGAGTGACAGAAATCTCAGTTTGAATAGAACTTACTTTCTTAGTAGAGATTTAATTGTCTCTATTCAGAGGAGTAGAGTTCCTGCCCAAAAGAGTTTTCGTACTGAGTGGCGCATGAGTGCCACCAGAGATACTTTCTATCGAGTCAAGGACTGGAGAAGATGAGGGAGTAGCCAAAAGGTATTTTCCTTTGTTTTGTGATTAAAAGGCCATAGACGCAGGTTGCACAAGTTGAGGAAAGGCCAAAGGGCGCTTCCCTTTGTTCTGTTTAACACTCTCACTAGATAAATTCTTCCTTGAGTTCAGAACTGGAGAAGATGAAGGAGTAGCCAAAAGGCGTTTCCCTTTGTTCAGAGCCGAAAAAGCCGTAGGTGCGTGTTGTGCAAAAATTCTAGTTGACAGAGAAGCAATCTCCGCAGGTTGTGCAGGAATTCTGATTGACCGAAAGATAGGTTGTGCAAGTCATGCAGGAGCCATGGTTGGCTGAGAGACAGGCTGCACAAGTCATACAGGAGCCATGGTTGGCCGAGAGACAGGCTGCACAAGTTGCACAGGAGCCATGGGTGGCCTAGAAGACTTTGGAGTCCACACAGTGCACGCTTTGCTCTTAGCAGTAATAGCAGTGCGCTTGGTACCCCCCAGCACTGATCATTGCCTCGCAAGCGGTTTGGTCAACTTGAACGAGCAAAGTCTTCTGCGTTTTACCGATCGACATAGTATCACATTAAGTTGTCACTTTCACGTTAGAGAAGAAAGTCGTCCCCAGCAGAGTTGTCAATTTGTTTGCAAAAACAAAAGGTTTGATTTCTACAAACTGAAAAAGAGTATAAAAAGTACAATTAATTTTTAGGGAAGTACAACTATAAAAATCTGATCAGAAGACGATCACTTTATCCCTTGGACGATGTGATATCGAAGACACGAGCCTCTGGAGGATGTAATAGCACTTTAGCAGGAAATTATGATCCTTTCTCATGATTTGGAACTGATTTGAAACTCTACTTATAGAGTTCTGGATATAACTGTTTAACAGTTATTCTGGGTTGTGAGAGTTTTAGGTTGCGCACATGTTCACTTGTGCGAACAGTTACACCAACTATTATGGACACGTGGCATCGTTTGAGTGAGATAGACGTACTCGTGGGTAGTGTAGTGGACATGTTCTATAAAGTTAGTGACATGCACGCCACGTTACCCTGTTCTGGACACTATTTGATCACCTTGCGTGAAGCTTCATCAGGTTGCACGGGGGAGCAATGTAGTAACTTGCGCGAGCGGTTGCACTAACTGCTGTGGACGCGTGGCATCATTTGAGTGAGATGTGTATGGTCAAGAGCAATGTAGTGGACACGTTCTACGAAGTTAGTGACATGCGCGCCACGTTACCCTGCTCTGGACATTGTTTGATCACCTTGCACGAGCTTAATCAGGTTGCACGAGGACGCAATATAGCAACTTGCGTGAGCGGTTATACCAACTGATGTGGATGCGTGGCATCGTTTGAGTGAGATGCACGTGGTCGTAGGCAGTGTAGTGGACACGTTCTAGGAAGCTAGTGACATGCGTGCCATGTTACCCTGCTCTGGACATCAATTCGATCACATTGTGCAAGCTTTATCTGGTTGCGCGGGGGCACAATGTAGCAACCTGCGCCTGAATACAACCTTGCATACGCTGACACGTTGCACAAACTGCTAGCTGACCAAATCTTCTCGAACGTCGTGCTGCACGGGATTCAAACTGATTTTCCTTGATATAAGTGCTATCAGTTGTCAGGCAATGGTGATGATGTTATAGTTTTTCGAGGAGACTTCCACGTAGCTCTCGTGCAACCTGAGGTTGGCGCAACCTGAGGTGGGTGCAATCTGATGTGGCGCAACTTGATGTAGGCGCAACCTGATATGTCGCAACCAATTGATATAATGCATTTTGATGAGATGACTTCTGGGTGAGTAGTATAGCTTAATTTTTAGACTCTACAATAGCTGTGTGTCTCGAGCTTTCCTTTCCGCTACGTCTGCCTCTGTAATGAAGGGCGTCTACTCTATACAAGGAGCACTGTGCCACAATTTGATTGTGGGAAGCATGTTTTTACAGCAGGAGTCCATAAGCATGGGATCTGGCATACCAGGGGTTAATCTTAGAGCGGCCTGGCGAAAGCGCTTAATGTATGCACATACAGGTTCCTTCTTCTTCTGGACAATGTCCATGAGAGTCGACATTGTCATGTTCATTCCCCCTTCGTAGAATCTATTGAGGAATAGGCGCTTCAAGTCTTCGAACGATGAAATACAGTTGTCCGAGAGGCTACAAAACCATTCGTAGGACACCCCCTGTAGTGCTCCCACGAATATGTTAGTAAGGAGAGCATCGTCTTTTGGTAGATGCCATATTACTGAGGCAAAGTACCTCATGTATCGACGGGGAGACTCCTTTGCATCGAACGGCGTGAGCGTCTGCAGATTGTATTTAATTGGGCGGATAGTTCACATTATCCTATTCGGCAGGATATGGTTGCCAAATCCCCATCTTTTGGAATAATTCTCACTTTTCTCAGACATCGTGGCAAGCATACAATTCTTTGAGGGCCTGCTATACTTCACTCGATATTGCAGGTCCTGTTGTTGATGGAGTAGATGATGGAGGAGCTGCTTGGCTCAGGATGTGGGGCACATTTGACCCGCCATTAGTCCCTGGGTCTTGGTTCGTAGGAGCGGAGACGGCGGGTGTCAAATTCGCCTTGATCTCTAAGACAACGGAAGCCAAGGACTTCATAGTATCGTTCAACGTATTTAGGCCCGTCTTAAGGGTTTCTATATGTTTCTGCTGACTGGATCCTTTGCTATTGTCCACGTTATCGTCTTCGGCCATGAACACGGACATCATGTGCGGATGGGTAGAAGGGATGGTGGATCTTTCGCTCTCAGGCTCAGACGCCTGAGTCCTGTCGTCTTGAGGATAAACCGGTAGGTTGCAATCAACCTCAGATTCATTGTAATTTCTACCCCTAGCTTTTTGGCTACATGTGCCCGCAGAGGTATTTGTGTCATACAGTCCCTCATTGGATTGAAAGGCGGGATTGTCATCAATAGTGGAGGGCTGGCCACATCCAGCTAATATTGCATCCGCAGCGTCACCTCCTTGCGCTAAGGATCCAGATTTGGCACGCGTACCTTGGAATACAACCGTACTAGGTACCGATATCTTGCTATCCCCAGGCCAATTTTTTGGCCTGTTGGACGACACGGAAGGATTCTTGGAAAGCCTCTTGAGAGACGGAGAACCCCATACCACATTGCATGAAGCAACGCAGAGTCATCTTCTTCTTTACCAGATACCATCGATTACAGTCTTTGGAAGACGAATTACCTCTTTGGTGGCGACGCGGCTGTTTGACAACAGCAGCAGTTGATGGTGATCTGGGTACGGTTGTACCTTGGTTTAGACACGCCTTGCGCAATAAATCCCTCCCTCGCTTTACGCTTGTAGGGAGTTGTTGAGGTCTCCACTACTGCACTCATTTTGTGCGCGTAGGGAAGCTACGCGCAGGAGTGAGGATGTGGAGATAGCTTCTCTCTTCTTAGTTTCTGCGCGTGAGACACGCTTAGGTCCAGATTAAAGAGTTGCTGATGAGGTAGACTCCTTCCATGCTTATAGGAATACTGTTCGTACGAATCTATCTCGATAGTAGGTACCCTCTGGCTTGAATCGTGCGCATGAGCGCTCAAGTGACAGTAGAATTTTACCGGTCGAGGCATCGAAGCACTCGGGCTAATTTTGTATAGCTTCCTATTGGCTGTATGCGTGACTGTCAACGTGGGCAATAAAAACTCAAAATCCTATATTAAACAATTTAGCGATGTCGCAAATCGCTTTTGATTTTTGATATAAACGATATAAATGTTATGACGTTGCTAGACATCGTTGTTAAAAACAATTAGCGGCGTCCACCGACTCCTAGCGGCGTCCACCGACTCCTAGCGACGTCTATTTCCATAATACTAATGGTGGTCGCTGGACGTCGCGGAACGTTGCAATAGCAACGTATTGCAACGTTGTTTAATGGCGTCGCTAAATTCTTATAATTTAGCGATGTTTTGTTCTGACGAGCACTAATTGGTCGAATTCTAGTAGTGGTAGCTGACGTAGCATATTAAATAGTATTATCAGACATCTAATATGACAGCTGAGATGACAAATTTATCCCAAATGATTTATTAGCCAAAAAAATTAATGATAATACTAAAATTAATGTTACTATTTATGTTAATATTAATGTCAATTTAAACGTCGCTAGTTACAAAATAAGGCTGACCTTTCTCTTCATGACGTTGTAATGCTTCCCGTCAAACTTCTCAAGTTTGTTAAAACTTGTGTCGAGAAGGTTTGCACGGTTGTTTTACATCATATCTGAATCTTGCTTTGAGATTGTTATTACCGAAACAGATCTTAGATAGAAATTTCAATCTTTTAGTGAGATACGAAGATGAATACTCGTTCGCTTTGTGACATATGAGGTTGATGACTCAGTCTCTTCATGAGAACCGGGGTTAATGAAGACAACTTTGCTAGGGTGATGAAGATCATCGTTGCTCAAAGCAAGATTTGCCCTACTGCGATCTGCTCCCAGGAACCAGCAAGTTCTAAAGAACTTCTAGAACGCTCGCTATCACTTCCTTTCACGAACTCGCTGAAATCCAATAGACTCCAATGGCAGCATCGGCACAACTCTCTTCGTCTCTTAATTTCTGAGTTAGTCGTCAATGAAGGCACAAAGAGAGTATTTATAGAGTTGGGACGAAACCCTAATCTCTAATGCTGGCCGTAACTGATTGTGAAAATATATGAGCGAATAATGGAAAGATTTGAATAAATTAAATTCAAATCCCATAAAAGAGGGATCTGAATAATTGACTCAATCTTTCCATAATCGCTCAAATCTTTCAATCAGCCTCATCATCTGCTACTTGCGCCCCTGCACCCACTCAGCCCGTCAGCCTGTACGCCTGAGCGTAGCTGTGCAACAGCACAGACACGCAACACTGCAAGCACGTACATCTGCGCTTAGCCTGCGCATACGAATAAGACGAGCGCACGAGCGCATAAAATAGCGCACAAAGCGCCATGCGCCGATGCTGACGTGCTCAGTGCAAAGTGCGCCAACAAAGCACCACTTTGTGCCCTTGAGTCCGAGCACGAGCCCGACTCCGAGTCGCTAAGCCCCTTCGGGGCTTAGCTATTGGCACATTCAACCATGGTCGAACTGATTTCGATAATTGACTTAAACTCCGAGCTCGATATGAAAAGATACAGAAGATCACAGATTTCGACTCAACTGATTTTTTATTTTATTATAGATTTTCTCTTTATTGAGTCTAGAAAATTTTACGTCGGGATTACTGGTATTTAGAAGTTTATCATGAACCAAAAATAAACCGATCTTTGATCCCAAGCCAAACCAACATCCAAAAGTCTACCTAAACCAAAAAGACCCTGAAACCCTAGCAATCGAACTCGGGCCGAGGTCTGTCCGAACTCTGACCGAACTCGGTCCCCTAGGATCACTCCTAGTCAGCTGTATTTTCCTATTCTTTTGTATCTATAACGTTCAAAATTATGAACGTTAGCCTACCGAGTTCTGCCCGAACTCTGTCCTAGAAAATCCTATAAAAAGAGAAGAATTTCTCATTTCTACTCACTCATTCATTCTTCATCTTCTCTACTCATTCCAAAGCTTTCTATCTACTTAAAGAGCTCCAATCTTCATATCTCCAAGACAACTCCCATTCTTTTTAAGTGTCGGTGGTTTTCGATTAGGAGTATTCGAGTTGTACAAGCTTGGCGTATAAAAGCTTTTCTCAGAAAGATGTTTGAAGTATGTTCGTGGGCTTCGGATAAAAAAACGACGGTGTTGAAGTTGGTATGTTCTTCGGAGCAAAGTACGGGTGTAATCTCTATTCAAATATAGTGGATTATAGCGAGCACGAGTTCTCACGAACAGGACTAGTCCTCTCAGAGGGAAACCAGTGTAACCTTTGTGTTTGCATATTTCTTTCTTGCCTCCACTTACTTATTGCTTTACTTCGTTGCATTTAAGTTTATTTATATATTTGCTTCACCTGCTTAGTTTTTAATTGGTAAATATTTTTCTTGTACTTTATTCACCCCCTATAGAGGTGCCATCGATCCTACAATTGGTATCAGAGCACACGGTTTCTCTCTAGTTGGATTTAAACTCCTTGAGATATGGCATCCTTATATCCAAGCAATGGTGAAGGTCAATTAATAAATAGGCCACCCTTATTTGATGGTACAAACTACATGTACTGGAAGACACGTATGAGCTTTTACCTCAAGTCACTTAATTTTGATTTATGGTCGATTGTCATAAATGGGTACAAGAAACCACTACATATTGTGGTAGAGGGCAATCTAATTGAAAAATCATTTGACAGATATACCGACAATGAAGAGAAACAAGTCAGTCTTGATGCAAAAGCTACTAATGCTTTATTTTATACTGTAGATAGAACTGAGTTTGATAGAGTCTCAACATGTGTCTTGTCTCATGAGGTTTGGAAACTTCTTGAGGTTACTCATGAAGGCACTTCACAAGTAAAAGAGTCCAAAATCTCACGACTAACACAAGAGTATGAGGCCTTCAAAATAAAGCCTAATAAGACAATTACAAATATGTTTACTCGATTTTTAGATATTGTTAATCCTTTATCTTCTGTTGGAAAAGAATACATCAATCATGAGAAGATTTGGAAGGTACTTCGCGGGCTAACCAAGAACTGGAATCCTAAAGCGACGACCATTATTGAAGGAAATGATCTCACAACGATGACTCTTGAAACCCTTATAGGAAAGCTTATGAAGCATGAGCTAGACCTTAAAGATTTCGAAGAGTCAGTACCAAAAGAAAATAAGATAGCATTCAAAGTCAACCACAAGACTACCTCCGATGACGAAAGTGAGACAGACAGCTTAGACAACGAGCAGATGGCCCTTATGACAAGGTATTTCAGAAGATTCCTCAAATATGAGAAGTCAAGCCAAAAGAAGAAAGATTCCAGAGACGACGAAGAACCGATCTTCTTCATCTGTAAAAGAATAAGTCACATCAAAAAAGATTACCCTGTTATAAGAAAGGGAAGCATGCATGATCAATCAAGCAAGAGAAGGACTTCGACTAGAAACTATGCTAACACTAGCATCTGGTGTAAAAGCGAAGCTACAACAAACCTTTGCTTTATGGCTACATATGCTAAGGTAATATCGAACCCTCTCTATGAAGAATTTACTTTTGATGAACTGTCTGATGCTTTCACTGATCTGTTAGAAGATCAGAGGAAAATGATGGATTTGTACAAAAGCGCTAAGAAGGAGCTAAAATTTGTACAATCTGAGTTTTCTAAGCAATCTCAAATGTTAGAAGATATTAGAGATTCTTCTAGTAACACAAATGAGATTACTTCTTTAAAGTTAAGCTTACATGATACTATTAAAAAGTTTGAGAAAGCTAATCAATAAAATGTAAAACTTTATGATCTCTATGAACTAGAGAAAAGAAGTACAATATTGCTGCTCAGAGAATAGATGCACTCACGGCCAAATACAATGAAGCTTGTAACGTCTCTAACAAGTTAGAGATTAAGTTGGGCAAACAGGTTGTCAAACATATAGCTCAAGTGAACACAAGTCATAAGGTTAAGCACAAACACAACACGACCAACACTGCTAGAACTGCGAGAAGCCATGCATATATGTATACCTCTTCATGCAATAAGAAAACACACTTTTTTAAAATCATATATACATGATCTTCGAACTACACCTAGCACTAACACTTCTGCTACATGTCACTATTGTGGTATAAAAGGACATGTATCACATCAATGTAAGATTAGAAAGCTAGTAGATTTGAATATGTATGTATGGGTTCCAAAAGCTAACAAATCAGGACCCTCAAAAAAGTGGGTACCAATGGTTACATCTTCAACTTGTGTTGTAGGTGGACCTTCCTCCTCCTACTAGAAGTAAGTAGATTCTCGATAGTGGTTGCTCTAGGCATATGACAGGTGATAACACATTGTTTGCAACTCTATCGATGAAAAAAGAATGCTATGTCTCCTTTGGGAACAACCTGAAAGGACATATTATTAGAATTGGCGACATAGGTACTTCTCCCTCACCAATTATTCAAGATGTATGTTTAGTAACAGAATTAAAACATAACATGCTAAGTATTAGTCAATTGACTGATCATGGTTATGGAATTAATTTTGTTAAGAATAAATATATTGTTTACGATAAAACTTCTGGAAAAACTTTCTTTGAAGGTACAAGAGAGGACAATATAAATGTACTATATCTATCAGAGAAGACTAACAAATACAAGAAAGTGTATGTTCACAACTCAAGACGAAAGCTGGGTATGACATATGCATCTTGGACATGCGAACATGGACACTATTGCAAGATTGTCCACCAAGAAACTGGTAAGAGGCTTACCTGATATTACATTCAAGAAAGATATTGTATGTGCCGAATATGAAATGAACAAGGCATCTAGATCATCTTTCAAATCAATATACATTGTAAGTACCTCTAGACCACTACATTAATTTATTACATATTGACTTGTTTGGACCAAGGAGAGTCGCCAGTCTTGGCAGTAAGCTATATGCTTACGTGATAGTTGATGACTATTCACGGTATACTTGAGTTTACTTTCTTGCAAATAAAAATGAGGACTTTTCTGAATTTGTATCTTTTTGTGATCATGGAGGAGAATTTGATAATCATGAATTTAAATCATTCTGTGATTCAAATGGATTATCACATGAATTCTTTTGTCCCAGAACTTCTCAACAGAATGGCATTGTGGAGAGAAAGAATAGAACTCTTGGCAATATGGCCAGAGTTATGCAAAACCAGCACAATCTTCCAAAATATTTTTGGGCAGAAGCTGTTTATACATCTTGCCATATTCTGAATAGAGTTGTTATTAGACCAATCTCTAAAAAGACTCCATATGAATTGTGGTTTAATAGAACTCCTAACATCAGCTATTTCAAGGTCTTTGGTTGCAGATGTTTCATCTTGAACACAAAAAACTTGGAAAAAATTGATGAAAAGCTGATAAGGGCATATTTTTAGGATATGCTGCAAAGAGCAAAGGATATAGAATATTCAACAAGAGATCACTGGTTGTTCAAGAGTCAATAAACGTCACATTCAACGAGCTGAATAGTCAACGTAACTACGATAGTGACAATGAAGAAGAGAAAACTTCCTCCAACAGAATATCAGAAGATACACCATCCTCGTCCTACATGGAGAGTCTGCCAAAACGATTGAAGTTTACGCCAGATCATCCGAAAGAACTGGTAATAGGTGATGTATCAAGAGGTGTAAGTACTCTCTCAAGCACAAGAGAGACAGTTGCTAATGTTGCATTTATTTCCAAAACAGAACCTAAAAATATTTTAGGAGCTTTTTAATGATAAATTTTAGATTTCTGCAATGCAAGAGAAACTAAACCAACTTGAACGGAATCCAGTTTGGAAAGTTATTCCTAGACCTATTGATCATCTGATCATTGGTACCAAGTGGGTGTTCCGAAATAAGTTAGATGAGAATAGTTCAGTCACACGCAACAAAGTACATCTAGTAGCTCAAGGCTATAATCAAGAAGAAGTTATTGACTATGATGAGACGCATGCTCCAGTTGCTAGACTATAGTTCATTCGTATGCTTTGTGCTTTTGTAAGTTTTCATGGTTTTAAACTTTTTCAAATGGATGTCAAAAGTGATTTTCTAAATGACTTTATAAAAGAAGAAGTTTTTGTAAAACAACCTCCTAGCTTCGAAGATTTTAAAAATCCTGATCACGTATTCAAGCTTTGCAAGTCTCTCTACGGTCTCAAACAAGCACCTCGTGCATGGTATGAGTGCCTTAGTTCTTTCTTGCTTGAACACGATTTTTCAAAAGGGAAGGTTGATTCTACTCTCTTTATAAAATATTTGGATAAAAATATTTTATTAGTGCAAATATACGTAGATGACATAATTTTCAGATCAACTAATGAGATGCTATGTTACGAGTTTGCTAAGTGTATGTAGAGTAAATTCGAAATGAGCATGATGGAAGAACTAACATTCTACCTCAAGCTACAAATCAAGCATAGTTCACAAAGGATATTCATCAATCAGGTAAAGTATATAAAAGACTTGCTAAAGAAGTTTGACATGGATAACGTCAAACCTACTGGCACACCTATGACAACGTCTACAAAGCTTGATATAGATGAAAGTGGTACATCAACTTATGTAAGTATAGAGGTATGATTGGTAGTTTACTATACTTAACTGCTAGTCGACCTGACATTATGTTTTCTGTATGCTTATGTGCTAATATCAAGCTTGTCCTAAAGAATCACAAGTGAGCGCCGTTAAGCGTATCCTGCGATACCTTAAAGGAACATTGACGACTGGTCTTTGGTATCCCAAAATCGATTCATTTGACCTGATATGTTACTCGGACGCGGATTTTGCCGGACACAAAGTCGATCGTAAAAGTACCAGCGGCACATGTTATTTTCTAGAAAAGTCACTGGTCTCCTGGTTTACTAAGAAATAAAATTTTGTTGCATTATCAACAACCGAAGCTGAATATATAGCCGCATGACGTTGTTGTGCTCAAATTTTGTGGATGAAACAAACTTTGGAAGACTCAGTTATCTTTTAATCACATCCGTATTTACTGCGATAACACTAGTTCTATAAATCTCACGAAGAATCCTATATGTCATTCTCGCACTAAACACATAAAAAAATAAATATCACTTCCTTAGAGATCATATTTTACTGGGAGATATTATGTTAGAATTTGTTGACACTGAATATCAACTAGCTGACATCTTCACTAAGCCCCTGGCTGAAGATCGTTTTAACTTTATACGAAGAGAATTAGAAATTTTGGATGTTGAAGTAATATAATTAAATGTTATTTGATTAAGACTCAAAAATTCGTAGAAATTATTTTGGTTATAAGTCGAAAGGGTCCTTCGGTCACACAGGTGTAAATAGCCTGAAACGACACGGGGTAATAGTCTTCGGACTACCGCTAGCTGGGATCCGGCCCCTGCAGCTAACCCAAAATATTTGATACAATTTATGTATTTTAATTAATTAATATTAATTATTTTTTAACATAACTATTTCTAATTAAATTTGTATTTATGTTAAAACTCTATCACACACTTTCCAAAGTCTGTCCTGATCATCCATGGACCAAACTCGGTTAGAGTTCTGGCCGAACTCGGATCGAACTCGGTCAGGGTGAATCCGAGCAGAAGCTAGACAGTCTGGTTCCCCTTTATTTAAACCCTCAAAATTATCATCTTCTTCACTAAGCCTCCTTAAAACTCCACCAAAAACCCTAACCCTAACCTCCTAGTTCTCCTTCTTCCAAGCTTCTCTAGCTCTCAAAACTTGGATTCGGAGCTCTCACGAGGTTCTCTTCTACTGTCTACCATCAATTTTGGTATATTTCCACTGCTTCCATCATTTTCAATTTCGAATGGCTCCCAAA
>JANAVB010040018.1:12493877-12562611 GCA_029216955.1 Iris pallida | reverse complement strand
GGGCAAATTCATTGGTATTAATGGCATATAAATGGCCGTAGTTGGAAGAGTTTGTTCTAGTCTTACTTAGCTTTAATTGAGAAGGGGCAGATGCATTGGTATTGATGGAAATTAATTGAATTGAATTCGAAGTGGCTGCCTTTTTGGCGCATGAGTCCGAGTTGTTCCTAGGATAGGTGGGGTGCAGGACATGTGTCCAAGTTCCTGTATCGTGTCCATGACACGTGTGGACACGACAGTAAGTGTCTAACAGTGGGGTTTTTCAGTGTCACAGTGTGGTTAACAGTATGTTCGTGTCCTGTTTTGGACACGGACACAACTCGAAGTGTGCTCAGAGTTATGGTTCTATGATCTACACCTATAGGGCTAAAAACTTGTTCAAAAAGTTTTCGAAAATAATAACATTTAATTCACAGAGGCAATACATCAAACACTTGCATAAAAACCCTAGATACGTGTCCGATACGGACACCAAACCACTTCTAATTTCCACCAACCTTACCCACAGTTATGGTAGTCCTACATGAATGCATTTATGAAGAAAAATCAGGGTTTTAACTAAGTTTGAGGGAAATTACCTATTGGTGCAATTCCAAGGAAAATCAAAGAAAAGGGGAGTGTGTGCTCTTCCACTTGATGATGTCCAATGCTTCCAAATCCTTGATTGCTAGGTTCTCTTAGCACCCTAGATGTTGTAGGGTCCCAATGCAAGAGACTAGAGTGAATTTGGATCAATATTGATCAAGTTGTGGTCTTGTGAAGAAATGGGAATTTCTAGGTATTAAATTCATGCAAATTGATCATGAATGAGTTTGAGGGGATTATATAGGAAGGGGGGTAGGGTGTTGGCTGCCATGGGGGGGTAGGGTAGATATTAGGGTCCCCTCCACCTTGCTAACTTAGCCCCTAAGGCTTGACTAGGTAGATAGATATTTCTAGGTTCTAAAATATCTAAAAAATAAGATATCTAGATATTTATGAAACCTAGATATTACACTAAAGTTAACATCCCTACTTAGTCTTCTAGCTTAGTTGCTAACCTCTAGATTAGTGCTAAACTAGGTTAGAAACTAATCATGGCACTAATCAATAATTAAATAATAATAAAAACACATAAATCCAAATAATTCCTAATAAATTCTAATAAATTACCAAAATACCCTTTTGACTAAAAAGTGGTAATTTGATATCCTAATCACATGGTTAGGCTTACATGGTCATGGTTGATCTCTAGGTTATGAAATCTCTAGGGTTTACACTAGGGTTACACTAGTAAAATCACAAAGTCATAAGCCATGACTTAGAAAATAATTTTAAATTAACTAAAATCATCAAAAATCATATCATGACTAAAACACCATTAATAAGTAATAAAAATAATAAAATTTCAAAAATACCCCAATTTCAGAAAACTGGGTCTTACAAGTCTACCCTCCTTAGAGAAATTTCGTCCTCGAAATTAAGATAGTCGTACTCCTTCTAGGTCAAACCCCCAGTCAATCAAAGTCAAAAGATAACATGCAATCATAGTCCTACTGGTCGTGATTCCACAGTCTTGAACAGGGTGACTACACTATCTAGCATATCACAAGCATATCCTGACAGGTACTAATGGAATCATACAACAAGATGGAAAAGGAAGGACAGAAAGACAAACCTGCTAACCCGTCACCTGCAGCGTTGGTCTCCTCGACCGTCATCACAAAAGCTCCACCCCTCTGGTGCTGAGCTACAGGTGGCCTAGTACCCTCAAAAGGAGGTACAAAGGGACAGTCTACCATCCTATATGAAACTGGTAAAGACAACTAGGAATTAATTATGAAGGATTACCATTCCAAAGATGATCAAATCGAAGGTTTAAGGTACGAGTGTCAATTGCATTGAAATCCAATAACACAGTATATAAAAGAAGATTTAGTCCTGGCACGATCTAAGTTGATCAATTTAGGATATATCGAAGTTTGGACAAGATGGAGAACGATGCCATTGAAGTCTGAGCACGAGTATCCAGGATTTGATATCCATATCACAATTGAATTAATTCAATTGAATAAGACCCCAAACACTAGATGATAAGGAGGATGACCCGGTCAACTGGTCACGATCAAAGAATTAGAATTTAAAGGATGATGCAAGGATATAAAAATAAGGCAATTTCTTCTTTTGGATAGGAAAACTAAACATGATACCTTGGGTTAATCTATCAAGTACAGTGCCTTTTCCATCTGAAATATGTGAAAGGCAAAACAATAATGAGTTCAAAGGCGATGTTATTAAGCACAATACGTGGTTCATAGGCAATGGAAATAATTCAGAAGAGAATTGCCAAAGCTGTCGTGGATGAGACTCTAGGGCAAATTTAACTATGTCTCCCTCCATGTCGAATAATATATGAGAAGCGAACCAAAATGCAATAGGTTGATCAGACCATCATGCACCTGTTCTGATTAGACAATATGTTAGTAGGTACCGGCCCCCAATAAAATATGTCATGATCAAGCTCGAAAAGATCAGCTTGCAAAACTGGTGCTAAATTAGCAACATAATATAGACAAAATATAAGTAGGGATAATGATGAAGGAAGTTAACAGTACAAGATTCTTAAAACATCAAGGAGTGAGGGTGAAAAAAACAAGAGGGAAAGGATTTTCAATTTGAAGTTCATAATGAGATTCTCAAGGGTCGTCCAGGAATCTCTCAAGTAGTCCTAACTGTGACTGAGTAACCTCTCCGTTAAAGCCTATCTCTTAATCCTATCGCAGGCTTGCAGCAGTACAACTAAGTCGCCGTACTACCACGATATCGCACTAATGCGACTCTGACCTGCATGGGCCACCACTAAAAATGTGTCACGACCCGCACCCTGTATAGGGGCACGAGAAGTGGTTACGTCAGCCTACTCCGCAGTGTCGGCGGTAGTAAGCTGTCCTAGGTTGCTAACTAATCTCATGTAGTGAATATAAAAAGTACTTGTCCAGATATCAGCTCCGAATGGAGGACAAGTAAAGGGTATGATCTACTCAACACAGTCTAAACACGAAAAGATAACACAGAAGTTATACCTAAGGAATTAAAGACAACAACAACTAACTACTAAAATAATACACCAATATCTCAAACCAACTTAATATAGACTCAATATCTTAACTTTAATACAACAAGCCAAAACATTGAAAGCTAAAGTAGTCTACTAGCTAATCTCCTGAATCACTCATGAGAGTCGGAACCAAAGGTAGCTAATCCCTCGCCAGGTCCATGGTAAGCAGGGCATGTATCCTCAGGATTATCATCTGTAATATTTTCAACAGGTCCAATCAGGACGGGTAACGAGTACAACTCATCTAGAAAAACCCAAGTAAATGACAAAGAACTATAAAGCAGTTATAGACAGTTTTATTGATAAACATGGCAGTTTATACAGGTAATGATGGCATAGAGAGGCAGTAAGATACAAGAAAAGAAAGGTAACTAAAACAAGAGAAGAATCATGGCAATGAAGACTGTAATAAAAGCTAACTGAACTAGAATATCATGTGTGAGTCCAGACAGTACGATATAAGTCTAAAGTAATCCCAGTGTGAGTCCAGTCCATATAATCTGATACCAGATAATTTCCAGTACAAGATGAGTCCAACAGTGATCAATGAAACCAGGGTGAGTCCAACTATGATCTAACAGTGTTTTTAAAATACCGAGGTCGACATATAAACGGCTGTAGGTATCAGGCACATCTCTTACGGATCAGGCAAGAGATGGCTATGTTTCCAGTAGATTCCAGTTGGAGATTCCAGATTTGGGGTATGTCTACATGTCTTACTCAATATTTCCCGCCCAGCAAGTGAATCCAAAATCGACAAAAAGAATCGAGATGAGTCTGGCCAATACATGATGATTCCAGAAATGATTCCAGAATGATACTAATGACTCCAGTAATAGAGGCCAGCAAGTAAGGTATGTGTCGATACATGAATTCAGAAATATCCATATGTGTTGATACAGAGAATCACATAGAACTAACTAGAACTGAAATACAGTAATCGACAAATAAATGAGAGAATTATCAGAGAATGTACTCGCCTGTTACTCTGGAAAGAGTAGTGTAATATCAGATGTCTGTACCAGGGTCACAATGTCCTAAAATAGAGCAATACGGTTATGACATGTCCAAAATGAAGGTAAATGAAATCTACAATGCAATCTATATAATTCTAAGCCAATCTAGGTCAAAGTCAAAGTGGTCAACACTACAGTCAAACTAAGTCAAATTAAGTCATACTAGGTTACAAGAAGTTAAACTAAGTCATACAAGGTTAAACAAGTCTAATCTAGGTTAAAGTCAACCCTTGGTCAAACATTCTAGCCAAACTAGTCAAGTTATCTAGGGCTTAGTCAATAATGGTCAGATTAGTCAATACTAGTCATAGGTCAAAGTCTAGGTCAATCTTAGACTAACTAAGGTTTTGGTTAATCATAGACTAGTCAATAAGGTAATTAGGTCAATCTTGACTAATGGTCAACATCCAGTCAACCCTATAAGGCTAACTCAAAACCAAACATAGGCTAACCTGTCTTAGGATACCTAAGATACTATATGCAATTACCTATACAAAGTATACCACATAAATACATATAGTACAATACCAACCCTAATCCTATAATCAAGCTAATCCCATTTCTAACTCAAGTCATGACCAACTCTAAGTATCTAACTTAACCCCATATATATCTTCATCTATATGGGATTACCCTCATAATCCATATGGTCAACCTAATCATCTAATTTAGTCAAACTCAAGTCAAATAGTCCTTCTATGTCTATCCAAGCCATTTCTAGGTCAATTTGGTCAAGGTTTGACCTATAGTTGACTTTGATCAACAATGGTCAATTACCTAGTCAAACTATGTCTTACTAGTCAACTAGTTAAACTAGTCATTTTAGGTCAATCCTAGTCAATTCTAGGTTAACTAGGTCAACTTTGACCTAAGGTTGACTTTGGTCAACCTTAGTCAACAAGGGTCAACAAGTAGGGTTTTTGGGCCTTTAGGTCAAATTGAGTTAGTCCCAAGACCATGGGCTAGTAACCTAGGCCATGGGCTAGTCATACATCTATATATATTCTATAACTATAGATATACACTATCTATACACTACCCAAATATCAATATATTAGTACTAAACATAATACAAACCTACACTCACATATATCTATATAATGACACTATGTATATCTAATACAATATATATATATATATAATATATATATATATTATATAGATATATATATAACTTATATATATATATTACATATATATAGAGAGGGAAGAGAGAGAGACAAAGAGTGAGAGAGAGAGAGTGAATGAGAAAGAAGAGGACAGTGAGAGAGAGAATTAGATAGAGAGAGGTCTGGACAGAGAAGGGGGAGGGTTCCAGTATTCCTGGAACCAAGAATTGGTTCCCAAACACACACACACAGTCCATATATACATACCTATGTGTATACACAACAACTACACACACACAACCAATTATCCCAAATCTCACCCACACTCACATATACATATATACGTATATATATACTAAAAACATACTAATAATGTATAAATCATATCAAAATTAGGTTTGAATTTCACTTTTGAAAACTGGGAATAAATCCCAAAACTGGAAATTATTGGCTGTGTACTCGACAGTAGGTAAACCTAATTTCACACACAAAATCGAGCTAAGACTCGAATCCATAGGTTGGTAATCGAGCCCCCACATGTGTACGTGTCGTGTGTGTCAATGGGAGTCCACCACGACACGACACGGCGTGTCCAGGTATTAAAATACCAAATCGGGTAAATTACAGTACACTGGAATTGCTCAGTATCGTGCACGTGTTCACGTGTCTCGTGCTCACGACACAGGACACGTGAGGTGTCGTGTCGTGTCCCTAGGTTCGCCTAGGGTTACTCTAAGTGTCCAGCACCCTGAATCGAGTCGGGGTCGTGTCGTGTCCGAGTAAGAGAGGCGTATCAGAGCCTCGAGTTCGTGTTTACAGTGTCAGTGAGTGACCAGTGCAGAGGCGATTTCGTGTCCGATACGACACAAGAAGTTGTGAGACTCGAGGGGGGGCTTGTCAGAGGGTGCCCCCACCTCTGTGCCAAGTGGCACGTGTCCATTGTCACGTGCAGCGAGAACGAGATGTGCAGCAGCAGGGGAGCCGCACGCACTGTCGTGCTGCGTCGTGCACGCGTGTCGACCAGTCTAGGGCCACGTGTGTGCAACTTATGGTATCGTGGTCGTGTCCTAGGATAGGTGGGGTGTCAGGGCATGTGTCCAAGTTCCTGTATCGTATCCACGACACGTGTGGACACGACAATAAGTGTCTAACAGTGGGGTTTTTCAGTATCACAGTATGGTTTAACAGTGTGTTCGTGTCCTGTTTTGGACACGGACATAACTCGAAGTGTGCTCAGAGTTATGGTTCTATGATCTACACCTATAGGGCTAAAAATTTGTTCAAAAAGTTTTCGAAAATAAAACATTTAATTCACAGAGGCAATACATCAAACACTTGCATAAAACATTAGATACGTGTCCGATACGGACACCCACTTTTAATTTCCACCAAACCTTACCCACAGTTATGGTAGTCCTACATGAATGCTTATGAAGAAAAATCAGGGTTTTAACTAAGTTTGAGGGAAATTACCTATTGGTGCAATTCCAAGGAAAATCAAAGAAAAGGGGGGTGTGTGCTCTTCCACTTGATGACGTCCAATGCTTCCAAATCCTTGATTGCTAGTTCTCCTTAGCACCCTAGATGTTGTAGGGTCCCAATGCAAGAGACTAGAGTGAATTTGGATCAATATTGATCAAGTTGTGGTCTTGTGAAGAAATGGGAATTTCTAGGTATTAAATTCATGCAAATTGATCATGAATGAGTTTGAGGGGATTATATAGGAAGGGGGGTAGGGTGTTGGCTGCCATGGGGGGTAGGGTAGATATTTAGGGTCTCCTCCACCTTGCTAACTTAGCCCCTAAGGCTTGACTAGGTAGATAGATATTTCTAGGTTCTAAAATATCTAAAAAATAAGATATCTAGATATTTATGAAACCTAGAT
Source organism: Iris pallida (assembly GCA_029216955.1). Lineage (NCBI taxonomy): Eukaryota > Viridiplantae > Streptophyta > Magnoliopsida > Asparagales > Iridaceae > Iris > Iris pallida. Next base: position 12,555,504 of record JANAVB010040018.1, on the reverse strand, counting down.
ATTACACATAAAGTTAACATCCCCTACTTAGTCTTCTAGGTTAGTTGCTAACCTCTAGATTAGTGCTAAACTAGGTTAGAAATTAATCATGGCACTAATCAATAATTAAATAATAATAAAAACACATAAATCCAAATAATTCCAAATAAATTCTAATAAATTACCAAAATACCCTTTTGACTAAAAGTGGTAATTTGATATCCTAATCACATGGTTAGGCTTACATGGTCATGGTTGATCTAGGTTATGAAATCTCTAGGGTTTATACTAGGGTTACACTAGTAAAATCACAAAGTCATAAGCCATGACTTAGAAAATAATTTTAAATTAACTAAAATCATCAAAAATCATATCATGACTAAAACACCATTAATAAGTAATAAAAATAATAAAATTTCAAAAATACCCCAATTTCAGAAAACTGGGTCTTACAAGTCTACCCTCCTTAGAGAAATTTGTCCTCGAAATTAAGATAGTCGTACTCCTTCTAGGTCAAACCCCCAGTCAATCAAAGTCAAAAGATAACATGCAATCATAGTCCTACTGGTCGTGATTCCACAGTCTTGAACAGGGTGACTACACTATCTAGCATATCACAAGCATATCCTGACAGGTACTAATGGAATCATACAACAAGATGGAAAAGGAAGGACAGAAAGACAAACCTGCTAACCCGTCACCTGCAGCGTTGGTCTCCTCGACCGTCATCGCAAAAGCTCCACCCCTCTGGTGCTGAGCTACAGGTGGCCTAGTACCCTCAAAAGGAGGTACAAAGGGACAGTCTACCATCCTATATGAAACTGGTAAAGACAACTAGGAATTAATTATGAAGGATTACCATTCCAAAGATGATCAAATCGAAGGTTTAAGGTACGAGTGTCAATTGCATTGAAATCCAATAACACAGTATATAAAAGAAGATTTAGTCCTGGCACGATCTAAGTTGATCAATTTCAGGATATATCGAAGTTTGGACAAGATGGAGAACGATGCCATTGAAGTCTGAGCACGAGTATCCAGGATTTGATATCCATATCACAATTGAATTAATTCAATTGAATAAGACCCCAAACACTGGATGATAAGGAGGATGACCCGGTCAACTGGTCACGATCAAAGAATTAGAATTTAAAGGATGATGCAAGGATATAAAAATAAGGCAATTTCTTCTTTGGATAGGAAAACTAAACATGATACCTTGGGTTAATCTATCAAGTACAGTGCCTTTTCCATCTGAAATATGTGAAAGGCAAAACAATAATGAGTTCAAAGGCGATGTTATTAAGCACAATACGTGGTTCATAGGCGATGGAAATAATTCAGAAGAGAATTGCCAAAGCTGTCGTGGATGAGACTCTAGGGCAAATTTAACTATGTCTCCCTCCATATCGAATAATATATGAGAAGCGAACCAAAATGCAATAGGTTGATCAGACCATCATGCACCTGTTCTGATTAGACAATATGTTAGTAGGTACCGGCCCCCAATAAAATATGTCATGATCAAGCTCGAAAAGATCAGCTTGCAAAACTGGTGCTAAATTAGCAACATAATATAGACAAAATATAAGTAGGGATAATGATGAAGGAAGTTAACAGTACAAGATTCTAAAACATCCAGGAATAAAATAAGAGGATTTTCAATTTGAAGTTCATAATGAGATTCTCAATTTGAAGTGAGGGTGAATAAAAACAAGAGGGAAAGGATTTTCAATTTGAAGTTCATAATGAGATTCTCAAGGGTCGTCCAGGAATCTCTCAAGTAGTCCTAACTGTGACTGAGTAACCTCTCCGTTAAAGTCTATCTCTTAATCCTATCGCAGGCTGCAGCAGTACAACTAAGTCGCCGTACTACCACGATATCGCACTAATGCGACTCTCGACCTGCGTGGGCCACCACTAAAAATGTGTCACGACCCGCACCCTGTATAGGGGCACGAGAAGTGGTTACGTCTAGCCTACGCCGCAGTGTCGGCGGTAGTAAGCTGTCCTAGGTTGCTAACTAATCTCATATAGTGAATATAAAAAGTACTTGTCCAGATATCAGCTCCGAATGGAGGACAAGTAAAGGGTATGATCTACTCAACACAGTCTCAACACGAAAAGATAACACAGAAGTTATACCTAAGGAATTAAAGACAACAACAAGTAACTACTAAAATAATACACCAATATCTCAAACCAACTTAATACAGACTCAATATCTTAACTTTAATACAACAAGCCAAAACATTGAAAGCTAAAGTAGTCTACTAGCTAATCTCCTGAATCACTCCTGAGAGTCGGAACCAAAGGTAGCTAATCCCTCGCCAGGTCCATGGTAAGCAGGGCATGTGTCCTCAGGATTATCATCTGTAATATTTTTAACAGGTCCAATCAGGACGGGAACGAGTAACTCATCTAGAAAAACCCAAGTAAATGACAAAAAACTATAAAGCAGTTATAGACAGTTTTATTGATGAACATGGCAGTTTTATACAGGTAATGATGGCATAGAGAGGCAGTAAGATACAAGAAAAGAAAGGTAACTAAAACAAGAGAAGAATCATGGCAATGAAGACTGTAATAAAAGCTAACTGAACTAGAATATCATGTGTGAGTCCAGACAGTACGATATAAGTCTAAAGTAATCCCAGTGTGAGTCCAGTCCATATAATCTGATACCAGATAATTTCCAGTACAAGATGAGTCCAACAGTGATCAATGAAACCTGGGTGAGTCCAACTATAATCTAACAGTGTGTTTTTAAAATATCGAGGTCGACATGTAAACGGCTGTAGGTATCAGGCACATCTCTTACGGATCAGGCAAGAGATGGCTATGCTTCCAGTAGATTCCAGTTGGAGATTCCAGATTTGGGGTATGTCTACATGTCTTACTCAATATTTCCCCGCCCAGCAAGTGAATCCAAAATCGATAAAAAGAATCGAGATGAGTCTGGCCAATACATGATAATTCCAGAAATGATTCCAGAATGATACTAATGACTCCAGTAATAGAGGCCAGCAAGTAAGGTATGTGTCGATACATAAATCAGAAATATCCATACGTGTTGATACAGAGAATCACATAGAACTAACTAGAACTGAAATACAGTAATCGACAAATAAATGAGAGAATTATCAGAGAATGTACTCGCCTGTTACTCTGGAAAGAGTAGTGTAATATCAGATGTCTGTACCAGGGTCACAATGTCCTAAAATAGAGCAATACGGTTATGACATGTCCAAAATGAAGGTAAATGAAATCTACAATGCAATCTATATGAATTCTAAGCCAATCTAGGTCAAAGTCAAAGTTGGTCAACACTACAGTCAAACTAAGTCAAATTAAGTCATACTAGGTTACAAGAAGTTAAACTAAGTCATACAAGGTTAAACAAGTCTAATCTAGGTTAAAGTCAACCCTTGGTCAAACATTCTAGCCAAACTAGTCAAGTTATCTAGGGCTTAGTCAATAATGGTCAGATTAGTCAATACTAGTCAACATGGTCAAAGTCTAGGTCAATCTTAGACTAACTAAGGTTTTGGTTAATCATAGACTAGTCAATAAGGTAATTAGGTCAATCTTGACTAATGGTCAACATCCAATCAAACCCTATAAGGCTAACTCAAAACCAAACATAGGCTAACCTGTCTTAGGATACCTAAGATACTATACTACAATTACCTATACAAAGTATACCACATATAAATACATATAGTACAATACCAACCCTAATCCTATAATCAAGCTAATCCCATTTTCCAACTCAAGTCATGACTCAACTCTAAGTATCTAACTTAACCCCATACATATCTTCATCTATATGGGATTACCCTCATAATCCATATGGTCAACCTAATCATCTAATTTAGTCAAACTCAAGTCAAATAGTCCTTCTATGTCTATCCAAGCCATTTCTAGGTCAATTTGGTCAAGGTTTGACCTATAGTTGACTTTGGTCAACAATGGTCAATTACCTAGTCAAACTATGTCTTACTAGTCAACTAGTTAAACTAGTCATTTTAGGTCAATCCTAGTCAATTCTAGGTTAACTAGGTCAACTTTGACCTAAGGTTGACTTTGGTCAACCCTTAGTCAACAAGGGTCAACAAGTAGGGTTTTTGGGCCTTTAGGTCAAATTGAGTTAGTCCCAAGACCATGGGCTAGTAACCTAGGCCATGGGCTAGTAACCTAGGCCATGGGCTAGTCATACATCTATATATATATATCTATAACTATAGATATACACTATCTATACACTACCCAAATATCAATATATTAGTACTAAACATAATACAAACCTACACTCATATATCTATATAATGACACTATGTATATCTAATACAATATATATATATCATATAATATATTATATATATAATTTTTTTTTATATATATATACATATATATATATATATAAAATTATATATATATTACATATATATGAGAGGAAGAGAGAGAGAGAGTGAATGAGAAAGAAGAGGATAGTGAGAGAGAGAATTAGATAGAGAGAGAGGTCTGGACAGAGAAGGGGGAGGGTTCCAGTATTCCTGGAACCAAGAATTGGTTCCCAAACACCACACACACACAGTCCATATATACATACCTATGTGTATACACACAACTACACACACACAACCAATTATCCCCAAATCTCACCCCACTCACATATACATATATACTACGTATATATATACTAAAAACATACTAATATATGTATAAATCATATCAAAATTAGGTTTGAATTTCACTTTTGAAAACTGGGAATAAATCCCAAAACAGGAAATTATTGGCTGTGTACTCGACAGTAGGTAAACCCAATTTCACACACAAAATCGAGCTAAGACTCGAATCCATAGGTTGGTAATCGAGCCCCCACATGTGTACGTGTCGTGTGTGTCAATGGGAGTCCACCACGACACGACACGGCGTGTCCAGGTATTAAAATACCAAATCGGGTAAATTACAGTGTACTGGAATTGCTCAGTATCGTACACGTGTTCACGTGTCTCGTGCTCACGACACAAGACACGTGAGGTGTCGTGCTCGTGTCCCTAGGTTCGCCTAGGGTTACTCTAAGTGTCCAACACCCTGAATCGAGTCGGGGTCGTGTCTGTCCGAGTAAGAGAGGCGTATCAGAGCCTCGAGTTCGTGTTTACAGTGTCAGTGAGTGACCAGTGCAGAGGCGATTTCGTGTCCGATACGACACGAGAAGTTGTGAGACTCGAGGGGGGGCTTGTCAGAGGGTGCCCCTACCTCTGTGCCAAGTGGCACGTGTCCACGTGTCACGTGCAGCGAGCACGAGATGTGCAGCAGCAGTGGAGCCGCACGCACTGTCGTGCTGCGTCGTGCACGCGTGTCGACCAGTCTAGGGCCACGTGTGTGCAACTTATAGTGTCGTGGTCGTGTCCTAGGATAGGTGGGGTGTCAGGGCATGTGTCCAAGTTCCTGTATCGTGTCCAGGACACGTGTGGACACGACAGTAAGTGTCTAACAGTGGGGTTTTTCAGTGTCACAGTGTGGTTTAACAGTGTGTTCGTGTCCTGTTTTGGACACGGACACAACTCGAAGTGTGCTCAGAGTTATGGTTCTATGATCTACACCTATAGGGCTAAAAACTTGTTCAAAAAGTTTTCGAATAATAACATTTAATTCACAGAGGCAATACATCAAACACTTGCATAAAACCCTAGATACGTGTCCGATACGGACACCAACCACTTTTAATTTCCACCAAACCTTACCCACAGTTATGGTAGTCCTACATGAATGCATTTATGAAGAAAAATCAGGGTTTTAACTAAGTTTGAGGGAAATTACCTATTGGTGCAATTCCAAGGAAAATCAAAGAAAAGGGGGGTGTGTGCTCTTCCACTTGATGATGTCCAATGCTTCCAAATCCTTGATTGCTAGTTCTTCTTAGCACCCTAGATGTTGTAGGGTCCCAATGTAAGAGACTAGCGTGAATTTGGATAATATTGATCAAGTTGTGGTCTTGTGAAGAAATGGGAATTTCTAGGTATTAAATTCATACAAATTGATCATGAATGAGTTTGAGGGGATTATATAGGAAGGGGGGTAGGGTGTTGGCTGCCATAGGGGGGTAGGGTAGATATTTAGGGTCCCCTCCACCTTGCTAACTTAGCCCCTAAGGCTTGACTAGGTAGATAGATATTTCTCGGTTCTAAAATATCTAAAAAATAAGATATCTAGATATTTATGAAACCTAGATATTACACATAAAGTTAATCCCCTACTTAGTCTTCTAGGTTAGTTGCTAACCTCTAGATTAGTGCTAAACTAGGTTAGGAACTAATCATGGCACTAATCAATAATTAAATAATAATAAAAACACATAAATCCAAATAATTCCTAATAAATTCTAATAAATTACCAAAATACCCTTTTGACTAAAAAGTGGTAATTTGATATCCTAATCACATGGTTAGGCTTACATGGTCATGGTTGATCTCTAGGTTATGAAATCTCTAGGGTTTACACTAGGGTTACACTAGTAAAATCACAAAGTCATAAGCCATGACTTAGAAAATAATTTTAAATTAATAAAATTATCAAAAATCATATCATGACTAAAACACCATTAATAAGTAATAAAAATAATAAATTTTCAAAATACCCCAATTTTAGAAAACTGGGTCTTACAGATGTGCATGAGTTTGGAGTTTATTATCGTTCCACGCTCTGTCGAAGCGCCAGCCAGGAGTCTATTTCTTCGACATGTTCCTTTTTTTGTACGGTGCTCTGCCTCAAGGAATTCCTTGAGGCAGTGGGTTCCTTTGCCTTAGTGAGTTCCTTTGCTCGGAGGATTCACGATGAAGTGACTTGCCTTAAGGAGTCATCCAACGGTTCCTATGCTCTGACGATACACGATGAATACCATGTGGACACGAACTGAAAGACAACAGAGAACAATACTCCTTCACAGATGAAGCTTTCAATTGAATTCCTTGAGGCAAAATACTTCATCATGCATCGTCAGAGCAATGGAACTCCCTGAACGAAGAAACTCCGTGCATAGTCAGAGCAATGGAACTCCATGAACAAAGGAACTCCGTGCATAGTCAGAGCGAATCAAAGTGCGAGAGCTCCGACAGAGTGTGGGTTTAGATTTATTGTGCTCGCACTTTGATTCGCTCTGACTATGCACGGAGTTCCTTTGTTCATGGAGTTCCATTGCTCTGACTATGCATGGAGTTCCTTTGTTCAGGGAGTTCCATTGCTCTGACGATGCACGATGAAGTGATTTGCCTCAAGGAATTCAATTGAAAGCTTCATCTGTGAGGAGTGTTGTTCTCTATCTTCTTTTAGTTCGTGTCCATGTGGTAGATGGTATTCATCGTGCATCGTCAGAGCATAGGAACCGTAGGATGACTCCTTGTGGCAAGTCACTTCATCATGCATCCTCCGAGCAAAGAAACTCACTGAGGCAAAGGAACTCACTGCCTCAAGGAATTCCTTTGCCTCAAGGAGTTCCATTGCTATGCAATGCCCGCACGCAGCTCACATTCAACTTTTTTCTTGATAGTAGGATTTTATGTAGTATTTCAGACTTTCATAATGTACATGTAACTCAAATTCTTAGCCCATACCAACCTCATCATTGTAGTCTTCTTAGTCTATACCAACCTCGTTATATTCTCATCAAGCTCATCTTTATTCTCTTTTTCAAACTAAACGGAGAATAACATTCTACGTTTCGAAAGACACGGAGAACGTCATTCTCCGTTTAAATAAAAACGGCGAATGAACATTTTAATGTGTTTATTATCCGTTCAAGACAGACGGAGAATGTTATTATTCGTTCCGAAATAAACGGTGAATAGAATCCTCAAACGATTTAATTTAAACGGGAAAGTTATTCTCCGTTTCAAGTAAACGGAGAATTCCATTCTCCGTTCCAACTAAAATGGTGAATATAATCCGAAGGGGCAGATTCATTAGGAATAAATGGCATATAAATGGAAGAATTTATTGGTATTAATGGCATATAAATGGTAGATTCATTGGTATTAATGACAATAAAAGTGACCGCAGCTTGGCGCATGAGTTCGAGTTGTTAAATTTTGCCAATAAATGGCAGAATTTGAGAGATCTTATTATAAAAATGACTGCCCTTTTGGCGCATGAGTTCGAGTTATTTCATAGTAAATAAAAGTCAAACTTTTCGTGGTTTTGACAATGTAAATATAATTCAAAAATGATTATATTATAAAAGCAAAGCTTATAAAAGACAGAAGTTCCTTGCCCAATTACATCATAATTACATTGTTGTTTTACAATGTCATTGCTAGGTTCATTTTACATATTTGCTTGAAAGCAACTCCTTAGCCCATGACAACCTCATCTTTGTAATCTTCTGGTGAGTTTCATTATCATTTCCTCCCGATATTTCGAAGGGAGGAGTCGTCAACATATTCATATAATACGCCGTGTACAAGAGGCAGTTGGGTGCCCGTTGTTGTGGGCAATTTAGAGAACAATTCAGCACTTTGCTCTCATACTCCTTCTTCGTCGGGCATCTCTCCCTCATCATATCAACTTTTCTCCTGACGATAGGCTCTAAGGTTTTCTTCATTAATTCTGCATCCATCTTGCACGTATCGTACGTGGTTAGCCTCAAGGAGTTGTAGTGTGTCCAGTCATAGGAGATAAAGTTGAATGTGAGCAGAGTATAGTGTTTGATGGATGCATTAAAGAGTGGGATGAATAGCAACTCTATGTCGTCCTCCAAACCCATGACGAAGTCTACTAAATCTGTTTGGATGTCTTCAAAGGCGCCGGGTTTTGCGTTTTCTTCATTGGCACGTTGAACGGTGGTCTGTTTCCCAAAAACAATACACAATATCATGAGTAATTTTTTTCTATCATTTTCATCGGTTTACACATGAATATGGATTTTTCTATTTGAATTCTTACCAATGTGTGGGCCGTCATGAATGCAGACCACTTATGTGATTGGGGCGTCGGCTTTTTTTTTCTGGATCAATGGTACCTCCTTCGAACTAGACGGGGAACACCTTTTACTGTCTTGAATTTCTCTCAGCTTTCTTATTATTATGTCCAGTATGCCATCCTCCATGTCGTCATAGTTGAGTATGTGTTGCATGTCTACTGCCGACAGCTGGACTGAAACTCCATTTTCACCCTTTTTCGGATAAAATTCGTATACCATATCACTGCACATAAATTTAGTTTAGATTAAATTAATAAAGATAGATTCTCATTACATAATTATGAAAAAAGTCTAGAAAAAACGAACGAAAAAAAGGGTTCAGAATACATACTTTGGAGAATTCTTTCTGGGAATTACGATGTCGATGTATTGTTTCTTCAGCTCTTCATCCGCATATTTCCAAAGTAAGAGTTCATCGCATTCCCTTAGTATGACGTGGTTCTTCTTTAATTCAGCCATTTTGGCGTCTTCTCGGGATTTCGGAGCGACATTAACCTTCCGTTTTTATTAGCCTCTCCAACTGTATTGCTTTTTATTAACCTCTTTCCCCCCGATCCTCCTCTTCTTCTGACTTCTCTTGGAGCAGCAAGTTCAGCAGCTGCTTGAAACTCCTTACTCTGAAGTACTACAACCATGGCTTCGAGATCTTTAATTTTTCCATCCTTTTCATTGGCTTCAATTAAACGATTCAACTTTATTTTGAAGCTCAATTTTCTCCTCAACGAGCCTTTCATTTGTTCTCTGAGTTGTTTGGTTGTTCGCACTGAAATAAAACAAACAACAATAAAATGTATGATGTGAACCTAACACGGAGAATGACATTCTCCGTGTAATGTAATACGGAGAATAGAATTATCCATTTGGAATTACACGGAGAATAACCTTTCCAGTATCGAAATGATAGGGAATAGTAATTATCCGTTTCAAATAACATGGAGAATAACTATTCTCCGTGTTATAGTACACGGAGAATAGTCATTCTCCTGGAAGATTACAAATCAGAAATTTGAAATAGAAAAGATTTTACCTTGTGCATGTAGATCTGATTTAAGAACAGAATTTTGCTGTCTCAAATCCTCCAGTTCATGCACAGAGCCCTCCATCACAACGTTGACTGCACATAGTTGTGCTTCTTGTGCCTCGAGCTCTTTCAGCTTTTCTTTGAGTTTCTTGTTCTTAAGGCTGGTTGTACGTAACTGCCCTCCTTGTGCCTCCATCTCTTTTAAATTTTCTTTGAGTTCTTCATTCTGCGTAAGAATATCAGAATGATGTCGTCTCAAATCCTCCAGTTCATGCACAGAGCCCTCCATCACAACGTTGATTGCACGTTGTTGCTCTTCTTCTGCCTTGAGCTCTTTCAGCTTTTCTTTGAGTATGGCATTCTCAAAGTTGGCTGCACGTAACTGCGCTCCTTGTGCCTCCATCTCTTTCAACTTTTCTTTGAGTTCTTCATTCTGCGCAAGAATATCAGAATGATGTCTTCTCAAATCCTCCAATTCCTTTGCTGAGTCGTCCATCACAGCGCCCATTTCATGATGCTGTTGTATCCGTTGTTCATCAAAATTATCCCCACCTGCTTCTTGGTGTTCTTCCTCTCCCTCTTTTTCAACTTCTTCTATAGGTGGCTCATCTTCTTTGTGCCCTTCTTCTTCCCCAACAGGTATAACCAGATCTTCCAATATCATCTTCGATCTTATTTTGTTGTGATATTCGGCCTTGAGGAAGTTTGAGATTTCGTACCCATTCCATGTGAAAATCTTGGGTAATCAGGAATTGGGGCGAACTTCCTTTCCACAAATTTACTATGTTCTGCAAACCAATAAAGGAAGTATATTGTGCAACCTTCCTATTTGTGGAAAGCCATTGAGTAATCCCCCTATTCAGTTTTGCTTCTACTCCTCTTTATGCTATCCATTACATATGCCAGGATTAACCTTGGCCAGCATATACTGTTGATGACGTCCACACTGTCTACCAAGGCCAAGAATCTGTACGACAAATTTGAACCGCCAGACTTTGTGAAGAATACTGTTTGGCACAAGTGGAAGATTATTAGCTTGGCCAAATCATCTGGATTAACAGCGTTATCTCCGCCACGAAGCCGTCGTAACAATTCAAAGAACTTGTCTCTCACTTCCTTATTCGTGACTTCTGAGTGTTTGCCTTTAGTATTAGCCAGCAATCTTGTGAAATGATCTCTACACAGGCTCAATGATGCTGGTGGTGTGGGCTGCTGTTGTTTTTCCTTTATCAATCTTCTGTAAAAAACATCATCAACGCTTTCTTCATTCAGCGGTAGACCGAATATGACTGCCATATCCTTGACGCTTGGCGCGATTTTAACAGTGATGCTCAATTCAAAGCACCCGACGCCATCTTCTTCTGTGTAACTTGCAATTAAATTCTCAAGCCCTTTCGTTACCTTGGCCATTCGGAGACGTGGACTCTGTTTTGGTAGAAAATCTCGACAAAATTCTAGAAACCAGTATTCTTCAAGGAACCAATAACTGGCTCAGGTAAACGACCAACATCTCGATTGACCTCCTCCAAAAGATTTAGCATTGGCTTGAAGGTAGAACGAAAAAGTCTTGAATCCTTATTCCTGACAGATTTTCTTTCTGCAAAACAAAAAAACAAAAAATTAGGTCAGAGAATGGCCTCTTATGGGTTTTAACAATGGGAACGACATTCTCCGTTTCAAGTTAGACGGAGAATTCCATTCTCCGTTCCAAATTAAACGGCGAATAGAATTTAACATTCAAATGCGTTTTATGACGGAGAATGTCATTTTCCTTGTAATATATACAGAATTTGCGAACATAAAATCAAAGTTATACCTTCTGTTTGCACTTCTTCTTGCACTTCTTTTTGTTTAGCAGTTTTTCCTTTTTCCTTTGTGCAACTTTCTTAGAATAGGGTTTCCGTTGTTCTCTGTCTATCGCTTTTGGATTTTCTGTAACTGGTGCATCTTCTTTAATTGGTGATGCTGCCGGTGATGATTCTGCCGCTGATGCCGACATGGTGTGAATATTGCGAATGGGGAGGAAGGTTTGAAGATTTTGGAGGAGAATGACCTAGGTTTGAGTACAGAGTGGATTATGGAAGAAGAGGAAGCTCCGAAACGGTTTTCTTTTTTTTAATAAAAGGGTTCGGGGTGTTTTGAATTAATTAGAAGGGCAAAAATGTCATTCGATGGAAGGGCAAAAGACTCCTTTCTGCTTAATTATATTAATTTGAAGGACAGAAATGATTCTGCTTAATCAGAAAGAATTGAAGCCGTTTGGCAAAAATGTCATTACAACTCAAAAAACAAATGAACATAATACATTAGGGGTTTCCATACATTAGATATAAAAGAAGAAGAAAAAAAATCATCGTCTTCCATATTCAATCAGATTGGACTTCTTTTTTAGCTCTTCATTGTGCTCTGAAGTTGTAATCCATTCAGCAACTTTGAGTCTTTCCTTTTCCGCATCAAACTGCATATAACAAACATAACATCAAAAATATTGCTCTAAAAAGTTAAAGTTTTTGACGACATATTTTCATACTTACATCGATAGAACGGTAGTCCAGGCTACATCGGTCTTTCATGAATGCAATTACAAAAATTCCACAATCAACTAAATTGCCTTGGCGGGGAACATAAGAAGGACGTTTTATTACAAAAGTAGAAAAGCTGAACCTAGCATCTCTCAGCTTCAAAATCTCTTCTTCGAGAAAGATATCCAAATTTGAAAGCTACAATTACCAGAATACAATATGTATTAGTATACCGCGTATCTTGTACCCAATTCATAAAAATTGATGAATATGAGCTTACTTTTTATAACTGTTCTGCTTTGAATCGGATCATCTTTAGATGCAAGTGAGTCCCAAATTTCAATAGTCCTTTTTTTAAATAGAACTCTTGCAAGAGTATAGTATTTGCCCAAATGAATGGGTATGTATATCTGAATCAGGATAATTAGGTAAAATAAATTAGTAAATTTTCAGAAAATTAGGATTAATAATTAAACATATATACATTAATACCTCTTTACAAGTGCTTAAAGATCCCATGTAATCCTGAAAATATTTAAACTTCTTCCATAATTCATGAGGCTTTTTGACGGATGGAGGTAACGTGGCTTTCTACATACACATCAATTAATACATTACGAAGGACAAACAAACGAAAAAATTGTTAATGTATATGCATTGAAGAATAAAATGCTCACTCACCGACATCCTTATTGGTAAAAACCATACATTAGCTTTATTGGAGGTTCTTTTCCGTTCCTCCGCGGTGAGAAGAGCAGAGACAATACCTACAATCTGAATAAATCATTAAAAATGTCAGCGATGGAATCGAAGTAAACATAGATGGCATATAAGAAGAAATATACTATCTATACATACCCCATTGGTAATTTTGTTAAAGGAGCTAAGGTCTTCATCTCCCACCGAGACACATAGATTTTGTTGCAAGATGATATTATTTCTCTAAGAAAAGAAACGAATAAATTAGGAGAAAAAAGCTGTTGGAATTAAATCAAAACTCATATTACTTACTCGTCAGGTCTATCATCTGCAAAATATAGTCGTAATATCTCGAAGAAACACTAGTACAATTGCTAGGCTTCGAGGTTGAACCCCTTATTAAATTTTGGATGGTGCGACCGGATGTAAATTTCTACGCATTCTTTTAGAAGGACTGTTAAAGTCAGTTTTCTTCTTCTTCTATAGCGTCCAATGCGAGAAATCGGTCCAATGCTTTACTACGAGACTGTAGCTCCATGTCCTCCTCTTCGGAAGAAGATACAACGGAAACCACCTTCACATTATTAAATGCTCCAGATGAAGATGCCTCCTTCAAAGCTGGAGATTCTTCAATCTTCTCCAAACGCCGAGATAACTTCATTTGTTCAATTTTTATCTTTGCAACATCAGCTGAAATCGTCGACAGATGTTCTTCAATCTTGCGCAACAAACGCGGAATGAAGGTTTCATTTGGATTTGGCATCCAATCTTCTACGTCTTCTATATTTCCCCCCACGAGTAGACATCTTGAGAACAAGAAAACTATTGTATTTCAGAAAACTATTCTATGTATTTTAGAATGAATAATAGTACTATGAAACAAGAAAACTATTGTATATATAGCAAGAGAGAAGTACAAAAAGTGAGGAAGATGGAAAGACAAATAAATTTCGAGACTAACAAATAATCTACTAGCTGTTTGATTAAGGAGGGCTCGAGGAAGATTCTACTAGCCGTTTGATTGAGGAGGGCTCGAGGAAGATTCTACTATCCGTTTGAAAATTACAAAAGGTTATCGTGATCAACTTCAATTAAGGAACTCTATAAGAGGTTTAATTCCGCTTGATTGAGGAACTCGACGAAGTCTGCCGCGAACCGGAACTTCTTCTTCTTTCTTCTTCATCTCCGTTTCTCCTTCCACCACCACCATGCCCTGTAGATTTATAACAAAAATATTAAATTGTTAGATGAAATAAAAAAACTAATTACGGAAAGATTACTAAATCAAAATCAAACAGAACACATATTCATAGAAAACATGAGATTAAAGATGAAAGTGTCACAGAAGCAACCCCACAATTTTACAACAACTAAGCAGACTCTGCTAAGCAATAACTAAAATTAGGGATTGTGTCCTCCTTGGATTTAATTTACACAAAGAAGAGATTTGAGAGAACGAGCTTTTGTCGGCTTCCTAAATGTATCATTCTCCGTCCTAAATGTACCATTCTCCCATTCGCCGTATTAAAAGCAAAGAGAATGGCCATTCTCCGTGTTAAAAGCAAAGAGAATGGCCATTCTCCGTCCATTCGCCGTATTCACCGTCCATTCGCCGTATTAAAAGCAAAGAGAATAGCCATTCGCCGTATTCTCCGTCCATTCTCCGTCCTAAATGTACCATTCTCGTCCATTCTCCGTATTAAAAGCAAAGAGAATGGCCATTCTCCGTCCATTCGCCGTATTCACCGTCTTCGCCATATAAAAGCAAAGAGAATGGCCATTCTCCGTCCATTCGCCGTATTCACCGTCCATTCGCCGTATTCACCGTCCATTCGCCATATTAAAAGCAAAGAGAATGGCCATTCGCCGTATTCTCCGTCCTAAATACCATTCTCCATCCTAAATGTACCATTCTCCGTCCTAAATGTACCATTCTCCGAAAAATATTCTCTCGAAAATATTATCTTTAGAAAAGTTAAAAATAATCCGCCCGACCTCAGAAGCAGGTTTCCTCAGTTCACCACCACCACCATGACATGTAGCTTTATTAACAAAATATTAAATTGTTAAATAAAATTAAAATTTCAGTGTAACGCCCCAGTCCCAAAATACTTAGGACTAGATACGTATCCATGCCAGCTGTATACATACGAAGATACTCCAATATATGAAACCTCGTATGAATACATAAGCTGTAAAATGTAGTAGAACCATAATAACTAAATCTCATCTACTGGATAAATAAATTATATAAAAGCAACTTTGAATTTGTCATGTATATAATCGTTGGGCGGAGACAAAGTCCACTACCAACTATCTAAATAAAACGTACAAGAAGTGATCGATAAAATGACGAGACGAACCAAGCGCAACCATCTTCGAAAGAATGGAGAAGATCACGGCCTTCGCTAGAACACCTGTAAAATCACAGAAGCACACACCTGGAGAGATAACCAGGTCCTCAGAGGGACGTAACAAGATACAATAAACATGCCATATAAATACTGAATAAAATATATGCCACAATCAAAGAAAGTGACAAGACATAAATAAGGTAAACTAACCAACTAAAGTGAACATGCAGTTTGAGAAACAATCCTTTGACGCATGAGCCCTGGCTGTAAATAGGATCGGCATAGTCCCCATATAGGGTACCAGGGGCCTACGTCTGTAACGTCCGAAGATCGTCAGAGGGCATCATGTGCAAGGGGCTACGTCCATAACGCTCTGGATAACGTCAGAGGGCACCTGGAGCCTGCGTCTCCGGCGGAGCGCACAGGTAATAAGGGAAGTGCATAGAAGCCCATACGTTAGGTAATGTTCTCCCCCCCAATGTACCTGTCAAGTCGCATCCATGACCATGTATCTCTACTAACTGCTAAGTCTTCTAACACGCCTCTATTAGCAGTTAGCCCTAACGCATGCACATGGGGGATCAGCCCACGCGCAAGAACCTCTACATGCTACTCATCTCACACATCCTCGTGGTACGACTGTGTCAAGGTATATGCAATACACTACAACGGTAGTCTCTTAACTCTACGTCCATATGCAATCAAAGGATAATAACAAAGTATATCTAATATCACTGTGCAGACAATAAATCAAGAACTACAAGAACTAAAAAAATGAACAGTATATGTAATAAAATACAACTGAATATAAACAGTATAATGGCAAGGTATCTTGCCTGAGGGTGGTGCGAGAAGCAGCAAATCCAACAATCATAGTCGTCAACACAAAAGTCAAAATCCATAAGAAGCTCCGAATGCTGAAACAAACATCACGAACGAGTTTGGAATATAAGATATGCCTAGGAAACGCCTGTCCAAAAGTTAAATTCTGGAACAGGGACAAAATCGTAATTTCGGGTAAAACGATGTCCGCCGTTGGACCCGCTTTGCACCGAAATGTGTCAAAATTTACGGTCTCTAAAGTCGTCAAACTATGTCTACGGATTTGTTTTGAGGAGACGAACCCAACGGTATGTCCAATTTTGGATTCGGTGGGCTGTGCACAAAATCGCCCGTTGAGTGGGATTATGGGCCCGCCAAAATAGCGTCCCGATCAACGGACTCAGAATCAGACCAAACTTGGCTCATAGGACCAGAAAAATATTTCGAGTCCAATGGCGCAAGTTTCGTCGCGATTTGATGAGTGTGCACAAAGTAATTGGGAAAATCCGAAAAGCCATACGCAAAAAATCGACGGATACGGACCAATTTTGTTGCGCACACGCAACCAATTTGAATCCCATCAATTCTCGTACGTCCACAAATTCGATATGGATCTTTCGGTATTTTCGGTTCAGGACGGGGTCGCCCGGTTTGTCGGACGTACCTCGTACGGGGTTTTTAAGGTTTATAAAACTAATTTTTCAAGATATTTAATCTAATTAAATCTGGAATTTATTGCAGAATAAATAAACCTATTGAAGGGGATGATAGAGGGTCATGTGGGCTTCTATACGAATTTACGGATCTAAAAACGGATTTAAATTGGCGGAGAAATTAATCAGAAAAGTGGAATACCTTAAAGTGGGAATCTGTTGTTGTTGTCGTCGCTGTCGCGGGGTGTTGCTGTGCTCGCGGAGGGGAGGAGTTGGCCGAGGTGAGCGGAGGAGAGAGGAAGGAGAAGGAAGGTGGAAGAGGAGATTGGTTTTTAGGGTTTTCCAAACTCATATATAAAGGGTCGGCCAACCATATATAAGCTGCTGTTGCATGCTTATTAGTTAAAGGGGGTGCGGCCTGTGCTTGCTTAAAGGGCGCACAAGCATATGTATGCTGCTGCTCAAATTTCTTTTGCTTGGGCATGTGGGTGGTCGGCCAGGTGGGGGGCCGACCACTCAATACATTATTTTTTTTCTTTCTTATATTTTTTTTTCTAATCTTTTTAAATATAATAACTCTATATATATGTATCTATCCATATATATATACCATAATCCATTTAAAAAAACAAATAATAAATTAAATTTATCTATCAAATTTAATATTATATATATATATATATATAAATTCAATTCACAATAAATCAAATCAAATTAATAATATCTTAACAGATTAAACATGTTTATTAAATCTCCAAAATTTGAAATAAAGTTTAATAAATCTAATTATATATGATGCACCAAAAATATTTTTTACATATACACACAAATTTAAATTGCCACAAAGGCAACAATAATAATCTCATTAATATCAAATAATACCAACAATAATAAAATGCCTATTAAATTTTCACAAAATAACTTTAGTAATAATAAAATAATAAAAATTATTCCAATGGTGTACTTTACCGCTCACCCATGTATGGGTCCAGAAAACTGTACCATCTTGTAAAATATTATTTTATTAATAAAACATAAATTTTATACCAAAAGTCAATAAATATTCAACAAGTCTAAAAATTATTTAAAAATATTTGTACACACATGAAATATTCCTATATGGCCACCTTAGTCACCCCACATGCTCACGTGGGCCTAAATTTGGTTCGGGCCCTGTTCGGGATGAATTGGCCAAACCGGGTCATCAAAAAAATAAATAAAACCATAAATTGTATAAATTTTTGAAGTCTAATAAAATAAATAAAAATAATTTTAAAAAAATAGGGGTTTTACATCCTACCCAACTTACAGAATTTCGTCCTCGAAATTTAGGATTAATAGGGTAGATAGGGTTGAGGGATAGGAAGAGTTCGTCAATACCAAAAATACAACTAAATTTTAGAGGAGGCGATAAAACGGCATTCAATACCACCATGCCGTAGAAAACTGTGGAGTCGATATATACAAAAATATATCATGGTCATGGAATTGAATAAGGATCGCTAGTGATGGTAACAAACTTTTGAATATCCCATTTAGAAGAACAGTAAGAAAATGAGTAGACCAAAGAAAATAAATTAGACATTTGGGAGATGTGGTTCCTAGAGAGAAACTGGAGACTAATCGCCTCGATTGAGAGTTTGATTTAAGTGAATGATTAGAATCATTCACGAGTGCTCAAGAACATTTGGAAGGGCACGATAATAATTCTAGGGTTGAGAAATGAGGAGTAGTTAAAGGCGAGGATATAGCCACATGAGTCGGTCGGTGGCTATCTACATTTGTGTATAATTAACCAATTGGGCAACCAAAGATGACATCTTGTGTCGATCTATCAAGTATAGTATCTGGTCTCTCTAAAGTAAGTAAAGCCCACAACAAAAAGAGTTCAAAGACGATGCTATTTAGTACGAAATACGAGGTTCATAGGCACGGAAATAATTCGAATGAGAGTTATCAATGCTATCGCGAATGAGACTCTAAGGCAAGTTTACTATGTCTCCATCCACGTAGAATAATATGTGATAAGCGAACCAAAGTGCAAATAGGTTGATCAGACCATCATGCATCGGTTCTGATTAGACAATATGTTAGTGGGTGCACCCAATAAAATATGTCATGATCAAGCTTGATAACGAAATAAGCTTGCAAAACTAAAGCTACATTAGCAGTATGGGATAGTCAAAATATGTGCAAGGGAGGTATTGATGAAGGAAATTAAATAGTCCCGGATCTTTTAAAATCAAGGCTCGCCCGAAGTGTGGGCCTATACAGTTGTCCTAGTGTTTCTTCATTTATGGCTTGGTAGACTAGATAAGGTAGGGTCCTCTGAATTTAGAGTCTAAGTGAACTTACCAATGTGGTTCACAAGGAAAAAGGTTTGTTAGGTGGTGAGGTATTCTACCCAACTTACAAGAGTTAAACTAGTAATGGGATGGGACAATGGGTCAAGTAATCAAGATAACACACAATTTTAAGCATTTAAAGATTAAGTAGAACAAAATCACATATCGGGTCGAAAGAATTGAGTCGAGGTTGAATCCCTATCCGTGGTCAAAAATATATCGGTATCATGGTAAAGGTTATAGTTTAGCCATTTTGATCAGAATGTCATATCATGAAAATAGTGTACAAGGAAACGTGTTTTAGTGGGACATGATATATCTACATGAAGGTGGTCTTGTCTAGGTCTTACATATGAAATTTATTGGAAGGAAAAGTCTAGTGTTGTGCTCCAAATATCAAAGTCATGGTAAGGGACGCCAAAAGATCTAAAATAGAAAGTGGGAGTTCACGAGGTGATAATTAATGCACAAAAATAAAGAAGATCAAGTTAAAGCATGAAATAAAATTAATTAATGAATCCAGTAAAATAATAATTTAGGGGCACAGTTCTAGTAAGAAGATAGTCTTCTAAATGAATACAGTCAAGGAACCATTAAATCATTATTCAAATGCAAATGGGTTAGAAGGTCGCAATTAAGATCTAGAATTGAAGGAAGGTCGAGTAAGTCAAGGTGGAAATACAATCACATAGCTTGGTAGATGACTAACAACACTTGTGTACATACTACTATCATGGTCATGAGTGACATGGCAATTAGTGTGGAGTACATCTATCTAATTAGAGCTATCTTGATGGCCTACCATTTAAAATTTAACTCCAGTTTCCTCCAAAAGTTTCAAATTAAACTTTCAAAAATAAACCACCCAAAATTTGTATTCACTCTAAGCCGTTCAAGTTCATCATAAAAAATTTTAAATCACTTACATAAATCTCAAAGCAAAATTTATCATGTTACTGCTAACATTTTACAAAATTAACGTTTAAATTCAACTATTTAATTCAAGAGTTCATAATTTACGAATCCATAAAAATTCCATAATCAATCAAAAATTTAACACTCTAAAATTTTCAAATAACTCATAATAAACTCTTAGCATATTAAAAGCAATCTCAAAAATTAAGCTCAATGCTCTCATCAAATTTTAACTTCTATTTATGCTAAGTTATTCCAACAAAATCACAACCTTTAAATGGTAATTTTCCTTTAATCAATCAAAATAACTCTCCATCACATCCTTCGAAATTATCCCAAATTTTTTTTAATATTAGCAATCCCATATTTAAACTAAATTTTCAAATAACCTTATCAGTCAAATTTTTTTTTTTTTACCAAAAATCTAAATAGATTTGTAAATCCTCAATCATAGGACACAATTTAAATAAGGAAAATTCTCAAAAATTATTTTCATAACTTTCAAATATTTAAACCAAAAATTTGCCATTATTACTTCCACTTAAAATTCAAAATTTACTAAACACAAAATTGCAAGTTGTATGATTTAAATTTAAATAATTTATACTGCCACATTTAAAAATCTAAGATCATTTTCAATCCAAATTTATAACTGTTCAAATGTGTATAACTATGATCCAATAAATCATAAACATCAAAACTCGAAAATTAAATTTTTTATATTTGTTCAAAGATGTATATCTATTATTCAAAACTCATAAATATTACAACTCGAAAAAGCAAATCAATTTTATACTGGTGCAAGGATGTACAACTATAACTCAATAAGTCATAAATATCAAATCTCAAAAAGCCAATCAATTTCTTAAATCAATGGTATAAAGATTCTATCTCTTCTTTTTTTTCTTTTTCTTTTTTTTTTTTTCTGCAGTACCAATCCTATGGTGTTTACTATATTAGAAATCTCAAGATTAAAACCTTCCTTGGGAGTATCCTACTTTACAAATTACTAATCATTAAATCACACTAATAGCCTTTTTACTCAATTAAAGTCTTGAATGTATTCCAATTGCCAATATAACCACTCTAGCCATATGTGTGATCTATGAGCATATACTAATGTAGTCATCTTCCTGGTTGACACTAAGCACGAAAATAAGAATCAACGGTAGAAAGGAATCAAGCAAGATGCAATTCACGGAAGTCGAACGAAAATCTGGAATTTGCAGCCAAGGGAAGAGGTCAAGCTGTATGGATGAGATTCCTATATTCTAATCCTATGTTGCAGGCTCACACCGGTACAATTACGTAACCGAAGTGACAAACTCGACCTGCATGGGCCACCACAAAAACATGTAACGCCCCAGTCCCAAAATACTTAGGACTAGATACGTATCCATGCCAGCTGCATACATACGAAGTATACTCCAATATATGGAAACCTCGTATGAATACATAAGCTATAAAATGTAGTAGAACCATAATAACTAAATCTCATCCACTGGATAAATAAATTATATAAAAGCAACTTTGAATTTGTCATGTATACAATCGTTGGGCGGAGACAAAGACCACTACCAACTATCTCAAATAAAACGTACAAGAAGTGATCGATAAAATGACGAGACGAACCAAGCGCAACCATCTTCGAAAGAATGGAGAAGATCACGGCCCTCGCTAGAATACCTGCAAAATCACAGAAGCACACACCTGGAGAGATAACCAGGTCCTCAGAGGGACGTAACAAGATACAATAAACATGCCATATAAATACTGAATATAAAATATGCCACAATCAAAGAAAGTGACAAGATATAAATAAGGTAAACTAACCAACTAAAGTGAACATGCAGTTTGAGAAACAATCCTTCGACGCATGAGCCCTAGTTGTAAATAGGATCGGCATAGTCCCCATATAGGGCACCAGGGGCCTACGTCCGTAATGTTCGAAGATCGTCAGAGGGCATCATGTGCAAGGGACTACGTCCATAACGCTCTGGATAACGTCAGAGGGCACCTGGAGCCTGCGTCTCCGGCGGAGCGCACAGGTAATAAGGGAAGTGCATAGAAGCCCATACGTCAGGTAATGTTCTCCCCACCCAATGTACCTGTCAAGTCGCATCCACGACCATGTATCTCTACTAACTGCTAAGTCTTCTAACACGCCTCTATTAGCAGTTAGCCCTAACGCATGCACATGGGGGATCAGCCCACGCGCAAGAACCTCTACATGCTACTCGTCTCACACATCCTCATGGTACGACTGTGTCAAGGTATATGCAATACACTACAACGGTAGTCTCTTAACTCTACGTCCATATGCAATCAAAGGATAATAACAAAGTATATCTAATATCACTGTGCCGACAATAAATCAAGAACTACAAGAACTAAAAATAATGAACAGTGATATATAATAAAATACAACTGAATATAAACAGTATAATGGCAAGGTATCTTGCCTGAGGGTGGTGCGAGAAGCAGCAAATCCAACAATCATAGTCGTCAACACAAAAGTCAAAATCCATAAGAAGCTCCGGATGCTGAAACAAATATCACGAACGAGTTTGGAATATAAGATATGCCTAGGAAATGCCTGTCCAAAAGTTAAATTCTGGAACAGGGGCAAAATCGTAATTTTGGGTCAAAATGATGTCCGCCGTTGGACCTTCTTTGCACCAAAATGCGTGCCAAAATATACGGTCTCTAAATTCGTCAAACTACATGTCTACGGATTTGTTTTGAGAAGACGAACCCAACGGTATGTCCGATTTTGGATTCCGGTGGGCTGTGCACAAAATCGCCCGTGAGTGGGATTGTGGGCCCGCCAAAATAGCGTCCCGATCAACAGACTCAGAATCGGACCAAACTTGGCTCACAGGACCAGAAAAATATTTCGAGTCCAATGGCGCAAGTTTCGTCGCGATTTGATGAGTGTGCACAAAGTAATTGGGAAAATCCGAAAAGCCCGATACGCAAAAAATCGACGGATACGGACCAATTTTGTTGCGCACACGCAACCAATTTGAATCCCATCAATTCTCGCACGTCCACAAATTCGATACGGATCTTTCGGTATTTTCGGTTCAGGACGGGGTCGCCCGGTTTGTCGGGACGTACCTCGTACGGGGTTTTTAAGGTTTATAAAAACTGATTTTTCAAGATATTTAATCTAATTAAATCTGGAATTTATTGCAGAATAAATAAACCTATTTGAAGGGGATGATAGAGGGTCATGTGGGCTTTCTACACGAATTTACGGATCTAAAAACAGATTTAAATTGGCGGAGAAATTAATCGAAAAAGTGGAATACCTTAAAGTGGGAATCTGTTGTTGTTGTCGTTGTTGTTGTCGTCGCTGTCGCGGGGTGTTGCTGTGCTCGCGGAGGGGAGGAGTTGGCCGAGGTGAGCGGAGGAGAGGGGATGAAGGAGAAGGAAGGTGGAAGAGGAGATTGGTTTTTAGGGTTTTCCAAACTCATATATAAAGGGTCGGCCAACCATATATAAGCTGCTGTTGCATGCTTATTAGTTAAAGGGGGTGCGGCCTGTGCTTGCTTAAAGGGCGCACAAGCATATGTATGCTGCTGCTCAAATTTCTTTGCTTGGGCATGTGGGTGGTCGGCCAGGTGGTGGGGCCGACCACTCATACATTATTATTATTATTTTTTTTCTTATATTTTTTTTCTAATCTTTTTAAATATATATAACTCTATATATATTTTTTTATATATATGTATATGTATCTATCCATATATACCATAATCCATTTAAAAAAAACAAATAACAAATTAAATATTATCTATCAAATATTTAATATATTATATATATATATATATATATATATATTATATAATATATATATATATATATATATATATAAATTCAATTCACAATAAATCAAATCAATTAATAATATCTTAACAGATTAAACATGTTTATTAAATCTCCAAAATTTGAAATAAAAGTTTAATATAATCTAATTATATATATGATGCACCAAAATATTTTTTACATATACACACAAATTTAAATTGCCAAAAGGCAACAATAATAATATCTCATTAATATCAAATAATACCAACAATAATAAAATGCCTATTAAATTTTCACAAAATAACTTTAGTAATAATAAATAATAAAAATCATCCCAATGGGTGTACTTTACCGCTCACCCATGTATGGGTTCAGAAAACTGTACCATCTTATAAAATATTATTTATTAATAAAACATAAATTTTATACCAAAAGTCAATAATATTCAACAAGTCTCAAAATTATTTAAAAATATTTGTACACACATGAAATGTTCCTATATGGCCACCTTAGTCACCCCACATGCTCACGTGGGCCTAAATTTGGTTCGGGCCCTGTTCGGGCTGAATTGGCCAAACCGGGTCATCAAAAAAATAAATAAAACCATAAATTGTATAAATTCATTTGAAGTCTAATAAAATAAATAAAAATAATTTTAAAAAAATAGGGGTTTTACATTCAGACAATGGCATGGGCAGTAAAATTAGAGCGGCGCCGCTTGTACTTCTCCTTGTTCGAGGAGGCCTCGACGACGTCCGACGCGAAGCGGACCGATTCTTCTCGACGCAGCTGGTACTCCTCGTTGTTCTAGGGGTGCTCGACGACGTTCGACGCGATCCGAACCATTTCTTATTTCCTTCTTCATCTCCGTTTCTCTTTCCACCACCACCAGCACCACCACGAATACCATGGCCTGTAACCAAAAAAAAAGGTTCATATTAAATTGGATGGACTTTTGAGAGAGTAAATGAGTTAATTTTGGGTGTTCATTGAAAAAATTAAAGTGAAGAATGACCTGCTAAAGCAAGTTACCAACAGGTCAAAAGTCTAAATCAGCATTAAATGATGTCTCCTGTATTATTTTATCTGAATTAAACCTGAACCGTTGGATTAACATCCAACGATCCAGATTTCGGATGTATCGATACATCCATTTCCAGCGGATGTATTGTAGAATTTCCATATATATATATATTATATATATATATATATATATATATTAAATAATAATATATATTATATTTAATATATATAATATATATATATATATATATATATATAATATATATATAATATATATATATATGCTTATGAAAAAAAAATTAAGACTATTTTGATGTATTTCCTCTTTTAAAAATTTTGCATTTAATATTTTATTAAAGGTTTCTATAAGGTATTGGTGTAAAAACAAAAACAAAAGTTTAAATAAATAAGGCTACTGTTCATCCCTACCAAGGAGACAGGCCTGACTGTGAATCGTTTCCTTTTTAAAAAAAAATTCAAATCTCCTAAACCATTCAATCTTTCGAATGCCTGGACGAAATCATATCTAATCTCTCGCAGATCCTTCCTATCCTAATCCTCATCTAATATGCCAAAAAATTGATCAAATCCTAGCTTCCTTCGGAACACAAACTCGACTTTAAATAATATTTTAAAGTTCCTATATAAGTAAAGGAAAGAAATAGGGTTCTTTAAATTCACCCTTAAAAACCCATCCCCGACCCCAACCTTCAACACTCGAGCAACGCCGACAACCCCGCACGTGACCCCGGCCGTCTGCATGCCATTGGTAGCCGACGCACCGCCGACAAAGCCGCCTAAACCGACAGCAACAGGGGCACCCCATGTTCCATCCGACTCTAGGTACCCAACTTCTCTCCCATTTTTCTGTAATTCTGTTCGATCGATTCTCGATCTAAGAAGTTCTACTGAAAGCCCATATGACCCTCTTCGATGCCCTTCAATTAGATCGGACATTGTCGAGATGTGTTGCTCAAGAAAATCTCTAAAAGTTAGGTAGAAATCACATTCGACAGACCCCCAAACCCCACAGACCAGCAATTTGAAGGCAATTACTGAACCATATCTTAGAGATTTAAAAAAAACAAATTTGAAACAGTTTAGTTACACCATATCTTATACTTTTCCTCCATTCGGAGTTGATCATGATGAGTACATTATATACTGCATGAGTTGATGGTTAGTTAGAGACTTAGAACAGCGTTCTACCGTCGACACTGCGGCGTAGGCTGGGCACTATTACGTACTCGTACCCTCACAGTGGGTGCGAGTCGTGACACGTTTTTAGTGGTGGCCCATGCAGGTCGAGAGTCGCATTAGTGCGATATCGTGGTAGTACGGCGACTTAGTTGTACTGCTGCGAGCCTACGATAGGACTGAGAGATAGGCTTTGCCGGAGAGGTACTCAATCACAGTTAGGACTACTTGAGAAGATTCCTGGATGACCCTTGAGAATCTCATTTAAACTATCTCGAAATTCAATTCTGACAGTATCTGTCTATCTTCCTTGATTCATCGTTGAATTTGATTCTTGGTATTCCTTATTGACTTGATTTTCTACCAAGATAACATTATGGGCTAGGTTGCCTCTGTCATGGAATCTAGAGTCTTTTACAGCCATATCAGCTGGTTGGGCGATGAGATAGAGTCTGATTTTGGATATATTTCTCGGGTGTGGGAATTTAAAGTTTTCGCAGCCAAGCTAGCGGCAATACGAAAATTTTAAAATACCATGATTCTAGAGGTATATACATGATTGTATTGCATGTTTTTATCTTGGCCTAAATTGCGACGACCCTACTTAATAGTTTGATATTTCTTTAATAGATGAATTTCTTAACATGATTTGATAATATTTTACAGTTAGAGAATGATTATACCCCTGTCACACTCTGAACACTAGCACAGATTCAATTGGTATTTTAGGCCAAGTAGTTACCTCATTTATTCCTTCTCATATGTTATGATGCACCTTTTATCAAGATCTATCTACAAGCTTTCTTACGTCTATGATTTGTTTAACATGATAGTGACCCGTTGTGGGGAACTCATGATTTATGTCTTCCTTCTTTTACTTAACATGATAGTGACCCGTTGTGGAGCACTCATAATGTATGTCTTTCTTCTTTGCTTAACATGATAGTTACCCGTTGTGGTGCACTCATAATGTATGTCTTTCTTCTTTGCTTAATACGATAGTGACCCGTTGTGGTGTACTCAAGTCACATATCACTTCTTTGCTTAACATGATTGTGGCCCGTCGTGGCGCACCCCTAACAAGTACTCTTAACATGATAGTGACCCGTCGTGGTGCACTCCATATAAGTAACATGATATGACATGACATGAAATATGAATGCTGTTGCGATGACTCTATTGGCTTACAAGTAATGAATGATTTGGACACCGTGGGTGTTTCTCTTGAGTGTGTTTGTACAAGCTACATGTTCTGTATTACATCATATCTAGGACATGAATTCCTGATTTTCTACGGTCAGGGATTCATACTGAATCTGGCTAGGATTAATGACTAGATTGATCAAGTAGCTCATATAGGAAGGTATTTCGGCTACAAGCAATCCCGTTATCTGGGTGCCTTCTCTGATGGACATGTAGTCTGCCGACGAGTAGGGCACATTTCCAGCCCACTGTCATGTGGGGCACTTTATGAAACAAGTAATATGCACACTATCATGTGTTGTACCCCCAAGTCACTTAATAACTCTCTTAGGGTACATTTATCTCCTGGACGATGTACCCACTATTTTACTTATATGGGACACATTTGTCTCCTGGGCAATGTATCCGCTATAACTCTTAGCATGAACCTTGAATCTGGATAACCTGGATAGTCTGCAGGGCTTGTGGCCGTAGGGATACCTCGTTGCATCTCGCTAGTAACTAGGCTTGTGATAATCCTAGTTAGTTAAAGTATCAAGCCGTACTCATTGCTTGGCCGTGAATGATGGATGGAGTCAGTTCAGTCCAGTCTAGTTTTATCTAGGCAGTATCCGTATGTTTATTTCAGTACACTATGGTTTATGCTTTATCTTGTCAATAAATGATCAGAGACTAAGTTCTGTTCAGGAGAAGGGTTACAACCCCGGTCCTTATTTGGTTTACGGGTTGTAACTTGACTTCCGAAATGGTACCTAAGTTATCCTATCATTTGTCATCCTATTTAGTACTCACATGTTCTACATGATCCTTATGCTGCACAATGATTAGAGACTAAGTTCTGTTTGGTTACAATCCAGGTCCTGTTTGGTTTAAGGGTTGTAATTTGACTTTCGAATTAGTTTCTAATTCCACTTATCATTGTCTTTCTATATAATTCTATATGCTCACATGTTCAATTATCTCACAAGCTATACATGACTCCTATACCGGTTCACCATGCTCTTATGACCCGACTACTCACAAGTTCACATGTTCAATTGCTTTTACATATTCTTAAGTTTCTGTTTACTTAACATGTCTACGCTTTACATTATGTTGCATATTAATTACTTTATGCTCCAAGATGCTTTACTTATTGCCTTCCTATGTTCGGGATAAGTGCATTGGTAGGCACGAGTCTCGATCTGCTCTTACTCATTATATCTCTAATTGTTGATGTTAGTGATTGCTGGTTTTAGTCATAGTTTGGCTTCCTTTGTGGTACTTGCTATTGGGGGTCTGACCCCACTGGTTTGTTTGGAGATCTGATAGAGAAGCCCAGAGGATCTTCCGCACCATCTACTCGACGGTGACCATCCAGGAGCACCAGAGTACCCAAATGGGTTCTCATTTATTCTACTATTGTTATGTACATTATTCTTTTATGGCGTTTAGCCTCCGAGCACATGTTTAGCTCATGTTTGGTCCTTATATTTGGCCTACGGGCATAAAATAATGTGCGTATTCTAGACTGCAGCTAGAGCTATCATGTATGACTAATACTCTTGTTAGTTTCTCCATTTTGTATTACTAGCTTCATGATCATCCATGTATATATGGTTTGGGATGCTTTACTATTGTATGTCTGATGATCATACTTCTTGACCTTGTATAATTGCCTGTGATTGAGATACCTAGGATTATTTTAACCTAGGATCGACTGTTGGCTTGTAGAAGTAACCCCAATATCTTGATAGCTTATACACGATTTAGAGTACTGGTGTACTTTGGTATTGGGTAGCTGGCCATGTCCGTCCCCACTTGCCAGTATTATCTGGTTCTGGGGCGTGATACGGTTTTAATGGTAGCCCATGCAGGTCTGATTTATCAGATATGTGGGGGTTACTGATGTTTAGATATCTCAATCACGATTATCCTTTATGATATCCTTCGTATTATTCTCTATCTCTGATCCTTTGACCTGATATCTGCCTTGATCGTTGATCCTTCTTGTCCTTTCGATTTGATCCTTGTGGCCTTTAACTCTCAGGGGTACTGTTCCTAATTCTTTCGATTATCTTGTTTGGGTTCTGCCGATGGTAGGTCAGCAATCTTGTTAGGCCAGTTATGGAGGATCAGTCTCAGCATTCAGACAAAAAGTCGAGAGTTGACCCGAGAGCAGAGATGACCGTCCATCCTGATCCAGCTGTACCCGTACAGTCAGCAGTCCGAACAGAGGTACCCCGTCATCGCCTCTAGTAGTGGACGAGCAGCTAGGGCCAATACTAGATGTTCAACCATTGGCACAGTACCCACCACCATCGCGAGCTCAGAGGATCAGACAGCTCAGAGTACAGTTGCATGCAAAGTACCAGGAGCAGCTCTAGTATCAGCACGAGGGTAATACCTTGGGAGTCTCAGGTACCATCTTCATAGTCTTCCATCATTCTTCTCTTGGGATTTGTGTTTCAGTGGCAGGTCAGGTAGTGGCGATATATCTTGGGTTCTTGCATGCGACCTTGTATTCTATCCACGTATGGAGTACAATGGCCGGCTTGATTATTCGGTGAGTGAAGGCGAGTTTCTCGTCCCTAACTCTTCTATCCTTATAGTCGAGACATGTGATAAATATCAGGTATCTCGACTATGACGATACGTCCTGGGTAGTATCATGTCTTAGACTAAGTCATTGGTACCGACTTACTTTGAAACTTGACCCCTATCTATTTTGGAGTCAGCGTAGGCCAGCGAGGACATTAGTCCCTACTCAACTGTCTCAGGAAACATATTTATTCATATGCCTCCAGCCCTTCTTGATTGTGATTGTGTTATTGCTTACGCATTTATTTACATTACAGCTGCCTCTATTTACTTATATGCCATGCTATATTTTATAGAGATAATTGTGTTTTCTTAAGCTTTTGTTTTAGTTATCTTACTCGACTAGCTTTAGGACATTCCGAGGACGGAATTTTTTTAAGGATGGGAGAGTTGTGAGACTTGTCTTACTATATCAGTATTTATGTACGGGTACGTATTTTGAGCTATATTTCGTATTTCTTGGTTTTTGAATATTTTAAATATTTCCAAAGTATAGGTTAAAACTTGACTTGGTTTAATTTGGTTCGGTTCAACTTGGTATTGGGCTTGTTTTGGTTTAGGTGGGTTTGAGATGAGAGGGTTTTGTATAAAAACCCAACTCCTCTCTCTCTCTCCTCCATTATTTTCATTCTCTTCATCTTCTTCCTCTTCATTTTCTCCTCCAACCTAAGGCAAGTACATCTTGCCAAATGTTGGACAAATGTTATTTTGTTTGTTCTAAACTCTTTCTTACATGATTATAAGCCTCTTTAGAACTTGGAGTTTTTGATTTTCATGGGTGGATTCTTGTAGATCTAAGTTTATGTCATTTCGATTTCTTGGGTTTTGATCTATCAAACTTCTTTGTTTTCAAAATCTAGTTGCTCTATGTTGTAGAAAAAATTGTTCTACCACATTTTGACCTATGGAAGTCCAAATTTGGACTTACAGTGAAGGTTTTTATGGAGCTTGAAAGCTATGGGTTCCATGGCCATCCTTCTCAGATTTTCGGAGAAGATGGGTACCCATCGATCCTGCTGCATAGATAGGCACCCATCTACTGCCGCATGTGATTCTGTTTACCCTGTCGCATGGGATTCTATCTATGCTGCCGCATTTATGGCACCCCATCGACCCTGCCGCATAGATGGCACCCCATCGTCTCTGGCCGCATGGCACCCCATCGACTCTTGCCGCATGGGCACCCATCGACTCTGCCGCATAGATGGCACCCCATCGACCCTGCCGCATAGATGGCACCCCATCGACTCTTACCGTATGGGCACCCATCGACTCTGCCGTATATATGACACCCCATCGACCCTGCCGCATAGATGGCACCCCATCGACTCTGGCCGCATGGGACTCTGCCGCATGGCACACCATCGACTCTTGCCGCATGTGTAGGTCCCCTTCCCGAATTTTTTTTTGAAATATTTATTTATTCATTTATTTGATTTAATAGGGATTTTAGAATTTTTGTAAATAATTATTAGATAATTATTATGATAGATGACTTTAGCCACAGATGAGTTTTGGAGTACAAGACGACTAGTAATCATGGCACGGATAGTGCAGTAGCATGCTTTGACTAGTGTTTAGCCATAGTAGGGGAAGGCCGAGTCATAGGATTGTTCTAAATAGGAAAACCAGGCCGAGTTGTGACTTAACCTTACCGAAGAGTTTATTTATTATTTAATTATATTGAGTTTTGGGAACCTGGTGGTACCGAACCTGTCCAGATTAGATCCAAGTCAAATCCAAGCCCATGTAGGCATGTAGAAAGATCAAAGACGGCAATGTAGACATTTTAGGTGTGTACAAATATTTCTTATCTATTTTAGGACTTGACTAATATTTTCTAAATAGTTAATAGTTCAGAATTAATATTTGAATGGTGTTTTCGAATAACTGTACGAAATTCTAGGGCCAAATAAAGATGGGGCATGATATGTTCACCAAGGACTCTTAGTGGACATTTTAGTTGGTTATGATTATTCTTATTATTATTATCATTATTGTTATTATTATATTATTCTTATTATTATTATCATTATTGTTATTATTATATTATTATTATTATTATCATTATTGTTATTATTATATTATTCTTATTATTATTATCATTATTGTTATTATATTATTATTATTATTATTATTATTTTTATTGTTATTATTATATTATTCTTATTATATTGTTATTTTTATATATTTATTTGTGTATATATATATATATATATATATATATATATATATATATATATATATATAATATATATATATATATATATATATATATATATATATATATATATATATATATATATATATATGATATAGAAAAAGAAATAAGAAAAAGAAAAGAAAAACAAAAAGGAATAGAGCAGCAGCAGAACTAAAGCTCTTGGCCTAATCCCACCCCAGCCCAAGCAAACGGAAACCCCAGCCCAGTCCGAGCGCTGAGTTCTCCCCCCCCCCCCCCCCCCCGCGATTGTTTCAGCCGCTGATATGTTAGTATATATATCAAGAATTCACGAGAGGGATCGAATGAAGCAAACCCTAACCCCGAACCCCACGCCGCCATCTCCATAGCATGGGCGGCCACCCCGACGCCGGAGCGCCGCCGGGGGACCGTCGGACGGCGGCCAGGAAGCCCTCGCACACGCGGGCTGAGCAGAGCACAGAGAAGCAGTAGCGATTGATGGAGCCGACTTCACATCGACTTCCCCGCCACCATGCTTCGCCGTTTCCCGAGCCGTTTGTGCTGCTTTCGGGGACAGTTGTAATGATTTGGACTTTACGGCTCACTGTTGACGATATTTTATGGGATCTACGTGCAACCTCCAGGCAAGTATACCTTGCCGAACATATACAGTACTTACATGGTTTCCCTTTCCTTATTGTAGTCCTTTTCATATTGTCACATGATTCTATATTGTGATTGATTCGTCCTTGATTGCTTTACTTGTTCTAGATTACGTGCACGTATAGGGTATTTTGACATTGCTAGATTATTGGTCTCTTGTGTTACCTTGTCTCGTGAGTGAGTTGTCAGTTTCTATATTTGTCCTTGACTTGACCATTCTTGACTGGGAGTATCTTGCATTGTACTACAGTCAAGATATACTATAGATTGTGAGTATCTTACATTGTACTACGACCTATAGCCGATTCTTTTATCTTGATATTGCTCGATTGACTTGACTTGAGATATGCCATAGATTGGGAGTATCTTACATTGTACTACAACCTATAGCATATATTGATTGATTGATTGACTTGACTTGCGACACTATAAATTGGGAGTATCTTGCATTGTACTACGATTTATAGGAGTCTACTTGACCTTGTATCCTTAGGAGAGGAGATCGATACTAGAATTGGCTAATCTCGACTAGGAGTATCCTGCTTTGTACGTCAATTAAAACATTATATATTGGAAGTATCTTGCATTGTACTACAAGCTATAAGAGTTTTGATTGACAGTTAGCCAAGTCTAGTATTACATTTCCACACGACTCATCGTCCTTAGATGTTCTTCTTACAGAGTTCTTATCCTCCATACATGTTATTTACTGTCATATTAGTAGGCATGTTTTATGTATCTTGCTAGTCCTCTGAGGACCTGATGATCTCTTCAGTTAGCTGATTGCATAGAGTTAGTTAGCTGAGCATGTGGTAGTTGACTTCAATCGCATGATTCAGGTATTTTGTTAGTGTTATTGATTTACTATCTTCTCGTGTTTTCATGATATATCCTGCTTATCAGCTTAGCTTTATAGACTCATATTATGCTTGGAGCCTAATCGGACATATATACTAGTGGGCTGCAGACCACGACCCATAATTGTTCATTCTTGTTTCATATGATACCTGTGGATTGAGATATAGTTTAGATTAGACATGATACCCATGACCTTGACAGCTTATACGTACTCGAGTCGGGCTGGAGTCCGCTCGATACGTAGCTGGCTTGCTTACGAACTCGCGTCCGAAAAGCGGGTGCGGGTCGTGACAAGTTTTTGTGGTGGCCCATGCAGGTCAGAGCATATCGTACCGGTTACGTAATTGTACTGGTACGAGCCTGCGAATATGACTAAACCTTAGAAATCTCAATCCACTCTGCCTTGAAAATTCTCTTAGAAATTCTCTGCATCCTTGAAAACTCCATATTTGCTCTCGATTATACTTCCTTGCTTTCCGTACTATTGATTCTCGTCCCTTCTATTTCGAAGTGACGAACGATCGTGCTGTATAGGATTTATCAGAAATTCTTAAATTATAATATAATATTGCTTAATTATTGAATATTTGGTTGTTTATAGATATGAGGGGATTATAGATGCCATATGCCTAGATATCTGCCGGTAGAATTGTTAGCAACTAGTTAGAAGACCATAAGACTTTAGTGACCGTGTTTTGAGGAGTAGTGTGACCAAAGATGGGTGGAAGTCCTCGAGGCTTCGTAGTTACCAAAATGATTAAGAAAATGATATAAACTATTTTTGAGGAATTAAATTTGAGGAGATTAAGGTAATAGTAGACTTTGAATTTTAAGGAATAGTTATGCATTAGAATTTCGAGGACGAAATTATTTTTAAGGTGGGTAGATTTGTAGCTCCCCTTCCTGAATTTTTTTTAAAAATATTTATTTATTCATTTATTTGATTTAATAGGGATTTTAGAATTTTTGTAAATAATTATTAGATAATTATTATGAAAGATAACTTTAGCCACAGATGAGTTTTGGAGTACAAGACGACTAGTAATCATGGCACTAATAGTGCAGTAGCGTGCTTTGACTAGTGTTTAGCCATAGTAGGAGAAGGCCGAGTCATATGATTGTTCTAACTAGGAAAACCAGGCCGAGTTGCGACTTAACCCTACCGAAGAGTTTATTTATTATTTAATTATATTGAGTTTTCGGGAACCTGGTTGTACCGAACCTGTCCAGATTAGACCCAAGTCAAATCCAATCCCATGTAGGCATGTAGAAAGATCAAAGACGGCCATGTAGACATTTTAGGTGTGTACAAATATTTCTTATCTATTTTAGGACTTGACAAATATTTTCTAAATAGTTAATAGTTCAGTATTAATATTTGAATGGTGTTTTCGAATAACTGTACGAAATTCTAGGGCCAAATAAAGATGGGGTATGATATGTTCACCAAGGACTCTTAGTGGACATTTTAGTTGGTTATGATTATTCTTATTATTATTATCATTATTGTTATTATTATATTATTCTTATTATTATTATCATTATTGTTATTATTATATTATTCTTATTATTAATATCATTATTATTATATTATTCTTATTATTGTTATTATTATATTATTCTTATTATATTGTTATTATTATATATTTATGTGTGTGTGTGTATATATATATATATATATATATATATATATATAATATATATATATATATATATATATATATATATATATATATATATATATCATTATTGTTATTATTATTATTATTATTATTATTATTATATTATTATTATTATTATTATTATTATTATTATTATTATTATTGTTGTTGTTATTATATATTGTTATTATTATATATTTATGTGTGTATATTTTTTTTTTCTTATTATATATTTATGTGCGTATATATATATATATATATATATATATATATATATATATATATATATATATATATATATATATATATATATATTTATATATATATAAATGTACATAGATATATATGTATATATATATATATATATATATATGATATAGAAAAAGAAATAAGAAAAAGAAAAACAAAAAGGAATAGAGCAGCAGCAGAGCTAAAGCTCTTGGCCTAATCCCACCCCAGTCCAAGCAAAGGGAAACCCCAGCCCAGTCCGAGCACTGAGTTCTCCACCTCCCCCCCCCCGCGATTGTTTCAGCCGCTGATATGTTAGTATATATATCAAGAATTCACGAGAGGGATTGAATGAAGCAAACCCTGACCCCGAACCCACGCCGCCATCTCCATAGCATGGGCGGCCACCCCGACGCCGGAGCGCCGTCGGGGGACCGTCGGACGGCGGCCAGGAAGCCCTCGCACACGCGGGCTGAGCAGAGCACAGAGCAGCAGTAGCGATTGATGGGGCCGACTTCACATCGACTTCACCGCCACCACGCTTCTCCATTTTCCGAGCCGTTTGCGCTGCTTTCGGGGACAGTTGTGATAATTTGGACTTTACGGCCCACTGTTGACGATATTTTGTGGGATCTGCGTGCAACCTCCAGACAAGTATACCTTGCCGAACATATACAGTATTTACATGGTTTCTCTTTCCTTATTGTAGTCCTTTTCATATTGTCACATGATTCCATATTGTGATTGATTCGTCCTTGATTGCTTTACTTGTTCGAGATTACGTGCACGTATAGGGTATTTTGACATTGCTAGATTATTGGTCTCTTGTGTTACCTTGTCTCGTGAGTGAGTTGTCAGTTTCTATATCTGTCCTTGACTTGACCATTCTTGACTGGGAGTATCTTGCATTGTACTACAGTCCAGATATACTATAGATTGGGAGTATCTTACATTGTACTACGACCTATAGCCGATTCTTTTATTTTAATATTGCTCGATTGACTTGACTTGAGATATGCCATAGATTGGGAGTATCTTACATTGTACTATAACCTATAGCATATATTGATTGATTGATTGACTTGACTTGCGACACTATAAATTGGGAGTATCTTACATTGTACTACGATTTATAGGAGTCTACTTGACCTTGTATCCTTAGGAGAGGAGATCGATACTAGAATTGGCTAATCTCGACTGAGAGTATCCTGCTTTCTACGTCAATTGAAACACTATAGATTGGGAGTATCTTGTATTGTACTACAAGCTATAGGAGTTTTGATTGATAGTTAGCCAAGTCTAGTATTACATTTCTACACGACTCGTCGTCCTTAGATGTTCTTCTTGCAGAGTTCTTATCATACATGTTATTTACTGTCATATTAGTAGGTATGTTTTATGTATCTTGCTAGTCCTCTGAGGAACGGATGATCTCTTCAGGTAGCTGATTGCACGGAGTTAGTTAGCTGAGCATGTGGTAGTTGACTTCAATCGCATGATTCAGGTATTTTGTTAGTGTTATTGATTTACTATCTTCTCGTGCTTTCATGATATATCCTGCTTATCAGCTTAGCTTTATAGACTCATATTATGCTTGGAGTCTAATCGGACATACATGTTAGTGGGTTGTAGACCACGACCCATAATTGTTCATTCTTGTTTCATATGATACCTGTGGATTGAGATATAGTTTAGATTAGACATGATAGCCATGACCTTGACAGCTTATACGTACTCGAGTCGGGCTGGAGTCCGCTCGATACGTAGCTGGCTTGCTCACGAACTCGCGTCCGAAAAGCGGGTGCGGGTCGTGACAGCATGGGCACCCATCGACCCTGCCGCATAGATGGCACCCCATCAACCCTGCCGTATAGATTGCACCCCATCGACTCTGCCGTATAGATGGCACCCCATCGACCCTGCCGCATAGATGGCACCCCAACGACCCTGCCGTATGGCACCCCATCAACCCTTGGCCGCATAGTGCTAATTTTGGCTATTTTTATATGTTTTATGCCCTTTTGGCTGATATGTGGCCATAATCTCTCCCAACTTCCAACATAAAGTTGTAGATCTTTTCCTTGGCTTCAAGAATATGTTATCAACCATTTTATGCAAGTTTCTTTCATTCTTGATATGGAGCTTATGATTGCATTGCATGTTTTCTATCTTGGCCTAAATTGCGACGACCCTACTTAATAGCTTGATATTTCTTTAATAGATGAATTTCTTAACATGATATGATAATATTTTACAGTTAGAGAATTATTGTACCCCTCTCATACCTTTAACACTAGCACAGATTCAATTGGTCTTTTAGGCCAAGTAGTTACCTCATTTATTCCTTCTCATTTGTTATGATGCAGCTTTTATCAAGATCTATCTACAAGCTTTTTTACGTCTATGATTTGCTTAACATGATAGTGACCCGTTGTGGGACACTCATGATTTATGTCTTCTTTCTTTTGCTTAACATGATAGTGACCCGTTGTGGGGCACTCATGATGTATGTCTTTCTTCTTTGCTTAACATGATAGTGACCCATTGTGGTGCACTCATAATGTATGTCTTTCTTCTTTGCTTAACACGATAGTGACCCGTTGTGGTGCACTCAAGTCACATGTCACTTCTTTGCTTAACATGATTGTGGCCCGTCGTGACATACCCCTAACAGTTACTCTTAACATGATAGTGATCCGTCATGGTGCACTTCAGATAAGTAACATGATATGACATGACATGAACCATGAATGCTGTTGCGACGGCTCTATTGGCTTACAAGTAATAAATGATTTGGACACCGTGGGTGTTTCTCTTGAGTGTGTTTGTTGTCACGACCCGCACCCATTTTTTTTTGGATACGAGACGTGTCCAAGCCAGCCTACACCGCAGAGTCGACGGTAGAACGCTGTCACGGCCATACTGGTCAAAAATCACAAATAATGCTCATTCACAAAGATTAATTTAATTTACAATATTCACAAGTTTTACATTTGCAGAAAAATACAAACTTGTACAAATATTGAAATGACTACGACTCCGCTATCTAGCTAATTTCTAGGCTTTTGTCTGCAAGTACACCCGAACTCCCCATGCTAAGTGAATCTACGGTTAACCAGAAAAATATTGGTTTCCAGTCAGGAATAGAACGAGCACAATTCACTGAATGCAATTTGAATAAATAAAAATGACTATACAACAGAGGTTAGACATCAATTACATGTTTTTGAAAATAAACAGAAAATACGGAAAACTAATAGCAAATAAATAGACACAAAATACTTTCTCAAACTGTTAGAAGTACCTTTGATATGTGATCAGTCTGGGTACTACACCGCGAGGTCTACTTGTACGAAAAATAAACAATGTCTACGATGTCTACTTGCAGAAATTAAACAATGTCTACGAGGTCTACTACATGAAAATAAACACTGTCTACGAGGTCTACTGCATAAAAATAAACACTGTCTACGGTCGGATCACACATCCTTGGTACTTCTCATTCCTGACTCAACAATTTATAATAGAATATAAAAATCATATAACCAATGACCAATCAATGAAATATAGTGAAGATCAATATCGAAATATAGACAATAAACTGTACTCGCCTGTGGTCATGTGCTGGTGAAACCGATAATCTGAGCCACTCAGTGTGCCATAATAGTCAAAACTTGTACAACAGTCTCCAGACACTGAAATAGACATTACCAATGTTCTCAGAATATTCAAAATAGCTAGAATTGTCTGTCCTTAAGTCCAATTCTGGACACAAGGGCAAAACGATAATTTCGGATCAAAACGGTATCCGCCGTTGGACCCGCTTTGCACCGAAAAGCGTGCCATAGTCAATGGTCTCTAAAGTAGTCAAACTATATGTCTACGAATTCGTTTTGATGATACAAACCCAACCGTATGTCTAAATTTAGATTCCGGTGGGCCGTGTACAAAATCGCCCGTTGAATCGGACCGTGGGGCCCGCAAAACGGCGATCCGATCAACTGTCTCAGAATTGGACCAAACTTGGCATGTAGGACCAGACAAATGATACGGTCCTGCTGGCGCAAGTTTCGTCTCGATCTGACGAGCCTGTACAAAGTAATTGTGAATTTTGCACAGAGGCCGATACGGTGAATTTCGACGGATACGCATCAAATTCGTCGCGCACACGCGACCAATTTGAATTCCGTCAAAGCCCACACGTCCACAAAGCCGTTACGCACCTTTCGATGCTTTCGGTTCGCGACCACGTCGCCCGGATTGGCGGGACGCACGTCGTATCGAGGGATTTTTATGTTTTTAAAACAGGTTTTTGTCAAAGTTCGGGATTCGATTACTCGACACGTATTCGATGGTTTTGGCTTCTGTAAAAACGTTTGTAAAGGCCTATAGGTTGTCTACAACATTGTTCAGAGGGTTTACCAAATCGGTCGCTGGATCGATCGGAATCGATCTTCCAATGTGGGTTCATGGACTGTTATCTTGTTCTGTTCGGGACATATTTCTGGTCGACTTTGTGTCGATTTCTCGGACAACCTAGGGCTCTATAATTAATTCTAATTGAAGGGACTTAGGGTCGTATAGTTTGTGAACACACCTGAGAAAGAAGATTGTGAAATGATTGACCGAAGCAGCGGGAAAATCACCCTAAAGACGGCATCTCGCGATGCTGCTACTGCTGCTGCTGTTCCGTCAGTGCGCCTGCTGTTGCTGGCCGACCAGCAACTGTGGCGGCGGCACCGGCGGCCGAGGGGCGCACGAGAGTTTGGGGTTGTGAAGACGTCGGCTAGGGTTTGCTCATTGTTCCCGATCTCTATCTATGTTCGCCTATATAGGTTAGGTGCGGTCGAGTTAAACGAACGGGGGGGGGGGGGGGGGGGGGGGGGAGGAAGTTCCGCTCTGCTCGGGTTGAGCAGGCCTGGCTTGGGCCCGCTGCTACTTCTGTTTCTATTTCCTTTTTCTTTTTTTTCTTGTTCATATATATATCTAAGTATATATATATACATATCTATATATACATATATATTTATATACATACATACTTACACATATATATATACACACATATACATATTATTTATTTATCCACACATATTTAAATATTTACACAAATATATGTCCCTATATTTTCCTATATATATATATATATATATATATATATATATATATATATATATATATCAATAAGAAAAATATATATATATATATATATCAATAAGAAAAATATTATATTCCTCTTCATATTTTATACATATATTTACCCAAAATATATATGTCCCTATAAAAAAATATATATATATCAATAAGAAAAATATTATATTCCTCTTCATATTTTATACATATATTTACCCAAAATATATATGTCCCTATATATCCTATATATAAATATATACGTATATACGTATATATAAACCTATATATGTATCTATCTGTAACTTCCCAAGGAACCTAATAATTACATAATTTCTAAAGTACGTCTTTCACATAAAATGGTGTACACATAATAACATTTATTTACTTATAGAAGGTAGCTGCTAATAGGCAATAAAGAAATATCATAGATTATATCTACATGAACGTGTTTGAGCACACTACTCAACCACATGGGTTTGGGTCCAGTTCATGCTGAGTCCAGACTAAATTGGCACAACCGGGTCGTCTAAAGTCAATATATTAAATTATATATAATTAAATGATTTAAAAGGGGTCAAGTCATAACTTGGCCTGGTTTTTCTAGTTCGGACATCCCTATGGCTAGGTTTTCCTTGGCATGGCTAGTACACTAGTCAAGGCACACTGCTACATCTCCCGTGCCACAATTCCTAATCGTTTTGTGCTCCATAACTCCACAAAGACTTAAGTCATCCACCGTAATAATTAACTAAATAATTATTTACAAAATCTAAAAATCACCATTCGAATAAAATAATTAAAAATAAAATATTTCCAATTTCCAGGAAGGAGAGCTACAAATCTACCCACCTTAAAAATAATTTCGTCCTCGAAATTCTAATTCATAACTATTCCTTAGAATTCAAAAGAGAGTCTACCTTAACCCTATTCTTCTTAAATTTTAATTCCTCAAAATAATTTACATCCTCCTCCTGGTCATTTCGTAACTATGAATTCTTGAGGACTTCTACCCACCTTTGGTCATGCTACTCCCTCAATTCTTCTGTCGCTAAAACTTTATAATCTCCCAATTAATTGCTAAAATCTCTCCCAATAGATTCCTACTGCACATGACATCTATATTCTTCTCCTATCTATCAAGCAACCCAAAATTTAACAAGCAACAAATTTACACAAGTAGCTAATAAATATTGGTAAATTCTAATAAGCATGACCATTCGTCGCTCTGAAATAGAAAGGACATGAAGATAAGGAAGAATAATCGGTAGCAATTATGAAGTCTCAAGAGCGGTAGAGAGTTTCCAATGATGCAGGTAGAAGAAAAGTTTACGAACCATTGACTTATTTGCTAGATTGGGCTACTCTAGTCCAGTCACTTGCTAACTTGAAGAACCCTTCGTTCTTATAGGAGCTTGCAATCCGGGCAATACAGAAGTTCTGTTCTCGCCTTTAATCCAAACAAGGCTCCATAATAGAAAAGAAAAAAAATTGAGAAATCAAGATTGTGATTTTTTTTTGTTTTTTTTCCCGTGGTTATTTAAACACACGAGCAAATGCAATACGAGATCGTATCGCGACTTCTAGGTAGATGGACTAATGGTTACGAATGACATCACATTTTAAGAGATGAAGGCTATATAATTGGTATAGGGACCTATCTCAAATAGTTCGGTTTTATATATTCCGAAAATGGTGGTTTGTATGGTTGGGTTTTACTGGGTCTTAATGGTTCCTGATTGGACATCAATCGTTAGTTGGATGAACCTCGGATTTCAGTCTCTGTTGACTGGCCAAGATTCCAATCATAAAACTATTTTTACTGGGTTAGGGTAACCTAGAATAAGTTTCCACCCAAGTGGTTGAGCTAGTTGTCAGTCAGGTTATTTAGCTAGGTCCCTAAAGCCCAAAAATGTGTCTTCCGTGACTTTTGTGTCTGAGTAGCACAAGAAGACACGATTGAGTGGCACCCTAGCAACATGCACGTAGTTGCTTCGAGTGAATCATAACTATATATTGGGTCGAAAGATTCGAGTTGAAGTTGAGTCTCTAATTGTAGTCGGAAAGTTTACCGGCATTCTGGTAAGGGTTCTAGCTAGTCCTTTTGACCTAAAAGTCGTACCACAAAAATAGAGTACAAAGAGACGTGTTTGAGTGGGACATGATATACCTAGATGAAGTTAGACTCGTCTAGATCTTGCATATGAAATTTGTTGGAAGGTAACAGCTGGTCTCGTACTCCGAATATTAATGACACGGTCGAGGACACAAAATGATCTAAATGGAAGGTGGGAGTCCAGGGGATAATAATTATCATCCTAATGGAAATTATTCTAATCAATCGGTAATCCTCATATATCCTAAAATTTTAGAAGGCTTACAGTCTACTCACCTTAGAAGCTAGGACATGGTTTTAGGAATAATGAGGTTAAAAGAACTTCAAAGTTCCGTATATTGTGCCTCGACTCTTGTTAAATAAGAATAAGGCACGGCGTAATAGAATACGGCAGATATAAGTCAAGTC
The DNA here is from genome assembly GCA_029216955.1 of Iris pallida. Taxonomy (NCBI): domain Eukaryota; kingdom Viridiplantae; phylum Streptophyta; class Magnoliopsida; order Asparagales; family Iridaceae; genus Iris; species Iris pallida. The sequence goes on along the minus strand of JANAVB010040018.1, from coordinate 12,512,152 downwards.
AAGGGTCGTTGCTCAAATAAATGGAAAACGAGTGTGTACAATGACACATGGTCGATAAAATAGAATGACCTACTCGTCCACAGTATACAAGAGTCGTCGACTGGGTAACCAACTCTAAGGCACATCATGTGAAAAGATTTCTAACAACTGAGTCGCGAATTTCTATTGGGGTCAAACCTGCCAGACTATTGTCACAAGGTTTCTAGTTAAAGCAAGCTTCAAGAAAATAATTAGAGGCTCACGCCATTTGGTTCCTTGAGAATAGATAATCTCCTAGGTTGGCATTTGACTAAGGGTAAAACCCTAATCGTTCTCAAATTCAGATGGCTAGGAGGTCCCAATAGTAGTTTGGGGGTTGAGAGGAGAATGAGTAACTCACGGCAAGGTTCTAGTCACATGGCTGGCCGATGGTAACTACACTTGTGTCTACAACTATTATAGCCATGGGGATGCTCTGTATCTCTCTACCAATTACGAGCTTTCGTCTTTCCAAATCAGTGAAAGACAAAACAATAGAGTTCAAAGGAGATGTCACTGAATACAATTACGTGATTCAAAGGCGAATGTATAATTTAAGAGAAATTGTCAAAGCAGTCGCGGATGAGATCATAGATGATACCTCGAAATCTCAATCCATGTGGGATAATCAAAAAAGAGCGAACCGAGTGCACTACGGTTGATCAGACCGTAATACAACGATTCTGATTAGACAATATGTTAGTGGGCGTCCCCAATAAACATATATCTTGAATCAAGCTCGATAAAAGAGTGAGCTTGCAAAACTAGGCTGTGATAGCAACATTGGTCAAAATAGTCAAATTACAAGTATACAAGATTTTTGAAAGAAGGCACAAGTAGTTCGAGTTTTGTGAGAATCAAAAATTTACCAGGTGTTCTTGCTTATACAGTCTCCCTACTATCTTCTTATCTAAGGCCTTGGTCGACTAATGGGTTATGGACCTCAAAATTCTATATTCTAGGTAAACCTATTAGCATCAATTAATATCCCCGTCAATAGATCACAAGGACCACGAAATGCTAGATCGGGAGACGTGCTACCCAACTTACAAAACTTTCACTAATATTGGCATCAGATCTTATGGAACACACAGTGCACTGTCCTATCCTCTATAGTATCCCTAACTTGTAATCACGTCTGAAGTCATTTCACCGAGGACTACGCCTCGCCCGTAAAATCGGGCCGTGGTAAACCCTTGGTTTCGTAACTCAAATATGATACAAATCGAACATTACTTAACTCTATGTCACTCCCCGTTCCTAGAATACGTATTTTTAATACATGTACTGCTTTAATATATTTATTTAAATATTTATCATGTATTGTTTTGTATTTAAATCTCTTTAAATTTATGTTAATTAATTTTCTGTAATTAATTTTCTGTATTTTACTTTATGCTTTTATTCTCTACTTTAGCTTACTTTAGGTTTGGCCTAGGTTGGTTTATTTTCGGGTTATGGTGGTTCATCATGAACCGAACCCACCATCACCATTTAAAGCCCCAATCCTTTCTCTCTCTCTCTCTTCATTACTTCTCCTTCTTATTTACTCTTCTTCTTCTTCATAACTCCCTCTACCTACCAACTCGTAGGCAAGTGCAACTTGCTTCCACAAGAGAGCCCATTTTTATTGTTCTATTAGCTTCTCCTCATGTTTCTAAGACACATTAGAACTTGTCATTTTCCATTTTGAGGCTTTAATTTTTATAGATCTAGAAATTAGTTATTTTCGGATTTTGGTGGTTTTGATCTATCAAACTTCTTTGTTTTCAAGTTTTGATGGTTCCATGTTGCAGAGAATTTTATTCTACCCAATTTTGACCTTTAAAAAGTTGGATTTGGACTTATTTTGACCAAGTTATGGACTTTTGAAGCTTTGGGTTCAAACCATGGAGTTCTTGCTGATTTGGAGAAGACAGTGAGCAGTGTGCGCGAGCTTTTTAGCTTGTGCCACTGAGCTGTGCGCGCTCTTTAGCGCAGCGCAGTCTGACTCATACGCTGCCTTTTGGAGGCGTATGTCTTGCATACGCTGCCTTGATGAGGAGTCGTATGGAGTACATATGCTGCCTTGAAGAGGAGTCGTATGGAGTCCATACGCTGCCTCTTGGAGACGTATGTCTTGCATATGCTGACTTGAGCGTAGCCTGACTTGAGCGCAGCCTGACTTGAGCGCAGCCTGACTTGAGCGTAGCCTGACTTGAGCGTAGCCTGACTTGAGCGCAGCCTGACTTGAGCGCAGTCTGACTCAGGCGCAACCTGATGTTTAGGCGCAACTGGACCTGACCCTACTTACCCTGGATCTTCTATAGTCCTGTATATTGATGTTTTATTAGATATTTAACGTCTATTTTATATCCTTACGCCTTTTGGCATAAACTTGATATAATCATGATATGTTAATATTTCTGTTAAATATAGATTGTTACGTGGGATGTACCATGTGTCGTGAATTGAGTTATAGATACCCCGATTGACTGGAATTAAACCCTGAGAGTTGTAGACTCGACCCCACTGAATACCTGTTGACTTTCATGCCTTGTCACCATTGATAATGATTGTGACCTTGACTAATAATTGATCATGCGTTCCTAGTTGGAACTAAGAGACTGGCTAGTCGTCTTTTTGAATTGAATGAATGAGACACATTCATATTAATTATGAACTATTGAAATCGACTGGCTAATCTCGAATATTGGCATACAGGCACATGCAGGCTTCAATTCATTTATTATTTATTTATCTTACCAAAGAAGCATGTGTATTTTATGGTCAAGGCATGATTACTCCGTGGTTAGTTTTGATTGTTGCATTACGCTATGTAAGACCTACAACCTGACCGCACTGGTATCATTGTAGAGTTGTGCATATCGTACCCCGGACGAAAGTACTCATTCTGAATGACCATGATCCACGGCATGGTACTTCACTCAACGTAGAGACTATTAAGTTAAATAAAATAATGAATGCATGGAGAGAATGGATTCCCGAGTTCTTACATGGCAGCCCTCTTGGGACTAGTAGTGCCCGACAGGCCGGTTGGTCCTCACAGATACTGCAAATCTGTCACACGGGCAGGGAGCGGTATCTGGTTATATTATCTATTGAATATTGTATATTAATGACGGGCGTCCCGCTGGGACTCGTCTAATTCATGATTGGCGCAATTGATTGACTGGGTAAACTAGCCTTGCTCGCGCATAGTAAGAACTGAGAAATCCTTTATTGCATAATTCCAGGATAACTTAGGACTCACAATAGCAAGCCGTAGTAGTTGCCTGGCCGTTTAAATTGATTTGTTTGTGTACTGTACCTACTCTGTTACTTAACTGAGATGATCAGAATGTCAGGACATGACCGGCCAACTTCTGTCCTTGTTTGGTTGGGAGGTTGGTTCGAAGTGTCGTGATGTTGTGTGAGTCCTAGTAGATAGCAGAGATCTATTATCATATTCTCTTATTACTGGCTCCATTCCTCATATCGTGCTCTATTGCGGTACTTGCTATTAGAGGTCTAACCTCTCTGGTTTTGCATGGCCAGATTTAGAGCCGGTCCCTGAGGATCCAGCTTACTTCTACCTCCAAGATGGTCAACACTAGAGGGATGATCGCAGGAGGACTCGAGTGGGTTTCTTACTTCCCCGCCCGTTTTGTTATCTACTTTATACTTTGCCGTTTGGCACCGATATGTTAGTCGGATTGTCTTGTACCCACTTTTGCATAATTGTAACTAAGTCAGGCTGCAGCTGCTAACAATTGTGTATACTTACTACATCATCTGGCTATATTTTGTAAAGCCAGATATCAAGAACATTTTGACTGAGCGTTTGAGACGCCTTACTGCTTTATCTCACATGTTCGCTATTTCTGTTTCCTGTTTGAATGATTGAGACAATAGAAGTAAAGTGACCATAGGGAGACTTTCATGTAGTATGCACCCCCTCGTCTTGTAGACAGCATTGATCGTATTATATGGTATTCATCTACCCGTAATACATAGCTGGCTGAGTCATTCCCCCGCTCTCCAGTATTCTGGTTCTGGGGCGTGACAAGGTTTTAGTGGTGGCCCATGCAGGTCTGGTTCTAGACTTGTGGGGTGTTTTAATTTATAGGATGTCTCAAATCACACATGTTCCCCCTTGATCTCATGATTCGTTGGTTCTTAACTCCATATTGACATTCCAGTATCCTTTGACTTCATTGATCCTTCCTGTCCGGTCGTTTGATTTTTCTCTTGTCCCTTTTCTTAGGGGCACCTCGTCCGTACCTGTCAGAACTGGACAGCAACAACATGGACAACCTGACCATGTTGGTCAGCAACAAGGGCGGTACTAACTCAAGAGACTACCCAGGAAGAAGTGATAGTAGAAGCAGCAGCTGGATCCCAGTATTCGGATGTTCCACCACCACCAACAGTTCTACCTACCCCTGCGGAAATGGACACACCGGCTCTTCTGGAAATCATGAGAGGGATGATGGCTACTCAACAACATCAGATGTTAGCCCAACAGCGCATGCACGCTCAGTTGCAAGAGCAGAACGTACTACTCAACCAAGGATTGCAGACAACTTTGGAAAGAGGGGCAAGGCCGGATTCTGGAGCATCAACCAGATTTTGCAAGTTCAACCCCCGCCGTTTTGAAGGAACGGAGGATGCCATCTCAGCAGATGCATGGCTTAAGGATATTGAGGCTATTTTGACGGCGGCTAAGTACCGGCAGAAGAACGTGTGGATCAGGTGAAGTTGTTACTTCAGGATCTCGCACGTGATTGGTGGGAATCAGAGGAGATAGGCATCAGACGTCCTGTGGCTTGGAACGATTTTACAGCAAGATTCAAGACAAAGTACTATGGAGTTGTGGCGTAGTTTGAGCTACAACAGAAGTTTATCAACCTCAAGCAGGCCGGCAAGACGGTAGATGCTTATGCAGCGGAGTTCTGCAGATTGAGTAGGTTTGCCCCAGAGATGGTAGCGACGGAGCGCCAGAGGGCTATGAGGTTTCAGCAAGGGTTTCATCTTGAGCTCTTGCAATTGATAGAGGGGCACAATTGCCAGACTTTTGATGAGATATTGACGGCAACCCGAAGGCATGAGATCACCATTCAGAGGATCACAGTAAGGACTGGAGGTCAGAAGAGATCTCACAGTCAGATTGAAGGAGGAGGGGAAGCAGCGCCCCGAACAACAACACCATCCCTTGGCATTCGTATTCACGATGTGGCAATACGAGGGCCAGCACCACCACCCAGGCAGCAGCAGCAACAGAAGAAGAACCAGCAACCCCCAGCGGGCTGTACTTATTATGGGAAGATGGGGCACACTAGAGATGTGTGTCGGGCATTAAACGGACTGTGTTTGATATGTGGAAATCCAGATCATCGGGTTACCACATGTCCCATGAATTCGAGGTCAGGAGGACCAGGGCAACAGTTTCCTGCTCTGCCAGCACCAGGGGCAGGGCAGTATCGAGGACCAGCGGTAGCAGTGAGACCATTGGCCCAGCGTCCGCTAATGCCACAGGCTCAGATGTTTCGACAGCAGGGACCGCTGATGCAGCAACACCAGCATAGACCACCCCAGCATCATCAAGGCAGGGGCTAGCAGCAACACCAGACTAGGCCACCGCATGGAAACCAGTAAGGAGGTCGAGGGCAGGCATTCACACTGTCCTTGGAGGAGGCATTAACATCGAGAGATGTTGTGGCAGGTAACATTCTCGTCGGCTCATATCCCGCAGTAGTATTGTTTGATTCAGTAGATCTTGGACTAATTGATTTCTTTCATCATTATCCTTTACTTATTATTTTATCTACCTATGATGCTAAAATAGCTTAGTTTTGCACATAATAAACTAATTATAATTGGTTTTTGAAAAATCGAGTGGACACAAAATAATTTCTATGTCACTCGCATACAATAATATATTTATGTGAAACAAAATTACTACTTATATTTGCACCATTTAATAAAAATAACATTTTTAAATAACGTGTGACAAAACTCAACGTGATGCAATAAACCAAATATTAAATACTTATTTTTCTATACGAAAATTTCTTAAAATATTTAAATAAAGAAAAAATATATACTATTTCACCATTTCGTACGTGACGTACAAATACGAATGACACGAACTCGTACGCGATGTAAGATTACAAAAATAAATAAAAAAATTTGTAGTAAAAATTTAGGGAGTTTACATCCTACCCAACTTAAAAGAATTTCGTCCTCGAAATTTAGAAATAGGTAAGGGAATGAGAAGGTACGAGGGTCAGGCAACACAAATCATTGGGCGAGGCAACAAAACGACAAATATGCTTTAGAAAATTGTGATTCCGATAAAGACGAAATAATTTACGATTTTGGAATTGAACGAGGGTTGCTAGTCAAGGTAAAAATCATGATAGTACGATGGAAGTAGCTTAAGACGGAGATAGTCATATTGGTTGGTCAGTGGTTAACTATCCCCAAGTATATACAAATATCATGGTCATAGGAGAATGGTTTGGTCTATCTATCAATCACAAGCTTTGTCTAGAATAGTTAAAAGACGAAAGCCAACAAGAGTCCAAAGAAGTTGTTTTCGAATGCCAATATGTGATTCAAAAGCGGTTGTAAAATTCCAAGAGAATTGCCAAGGTAATCGCGGAGGAGACACTAGGGGCAAGTTTAACTATGTCTCTATCCACGTTGAACAATATACAAAAAGCGAACCAAGTATACTATGGTTGATCAGACCATAATACGTCGGTTCTGATTAGACAATGTATTAGTGGGCGCCCACATTAAACATATGTCATGATCAAGCTTGATAAAGATTGATTTATTACCTACTCATTGATATTAGCTTTACTTTACTTATTATCCTTTGATTGCATATGGACCTAGAGTTAAGGGACTACCATCTGTAGTATATTACATAAACCTTGACACAATTGTACCACGATATATGTGTGAGATGAGTAGCATGTAGAGGTACTTGCGTGTTGGCTGATCACCCGTGCGCATGCGTTAGGCCTAACTGCTAATAGAGGCATGTTAGGAGACTTAGCAGTTAGTAGAGGTACATGATCGCGGATGCGACTTAGATAGGTGCATTGGGTGGGGAGAACATTTTCTTTTCGTATAGGCTTCTATTACACATTCTCTTGTACCCGAAAGCTCCGCTGGAGATACGGGTATGCTTACCCCCTCATGTTGTCCATTGACGTTCTTGAACTTTATGCGCTTGGGGTAAGATGATCCTCTCAGGTTGGCCACTGTCGTTTTTGAACGTTATGCGCTTAGGTCACTGGTGCCCAAGTGGGGACTATACCAGATCCTATTTATAGCTAGGGCTCATGCGACGAAAGGTTTGTTCTCAACTGTATAAACACTTTAGATGGTTAGGTAAACCTAGTCAATGTCAAGTCACCCCCATTCCTTTATGTATCTTGTTACAATTGGGACTATTTTACTTTACTTGTGGCTTGTAGCATTTTATATATTCAGTTTATTATGGCATATTCTTCATGTATCTTATTACGTCCCTCTAAGGACCTGATGATCTCTCCAGGTGTGTGCTTCTGTGATATCTGCAGGTGTTTAGCCAAGATCGTGATCTTCTCCATCCCTTCGCAGAGGATTGCCCTTGGGTCGACTTTCTACCTTTCCTTTGTATTTTCTCCCGTGTATTCTTGTTCTCATTTAATGTGGTTGGTAGTAGATTTGTCTCCGCCCAACTACATGTATAAACTACAAATTTTACAGTTGATTTATATTATTATTCTTTTATTTTGTGGATGAGATTAGATTACTATTGGTTTACTGCATTTTATAGCTTACGTATACATATGAGGTTTTCATATATTGGAGTATACTTCGTATGTGTGCAGCTGGCATGTCTACGTACTTGGTCCCAAGTATTTTGGGACTGGAAGGTTACATATTTTTGTGATGGCCCATGCAGGTCGAGTTTATCACTTCGGTTACGTTACTGTACCGATGTGAGCCTGCATATAGGATTAGAATATAGGAATCTCATCCACAAGCTTGACTTCCTCCCCTGTTTCCAATTTCAAACTCTTGCCCGACTACCTTGACTTCCTTCAGCTTGATTTCTTTTCTACCATAATCTTAACTTTTTCTTCGTGCTTGATAGAAAGGTTAGAAAGATAACTCATACTAGTTACACATGTTATATTTCTCAATCGCTCTATTAATTGACTTTTATTAGTTGGGTAGTATGCCTCACGACCTATCACCCCTGTCCTTGTAACCTATTACCGAGGTAATGAATATATGCGAGTGTAGGAAGAGATGTTTACCTAGAATATAGAGATTTTGTAGCCCATACTCCATTGGTCAACCAAGGCCTGATACAAGAACCAGTAGGACGACTGTATACGCAAGAACACCGGATAAGACTTAGATCCTTGTGAAACTTGAACTATTTATTACTACTTTCAACATATTCTCCCATACTATTACTTTGCAATATCATAAATAATGTTGCTATTTTTAGCCTAGTTTTGCAAGCTTGTTCTTTATCGGGCTTGTTCAGGACATATGTATACTGGGGACGCCCACTAATATATTGTCTAATCAGAATCAGTACATTACAGTCTGATCAACCATGATGCATTGGTTCGCTTTTCATTTAATTACCCTACGTGGATTGAGATATAGAGGTATCCAGGATCTCATCTGCGACTGTATTGATAATTCCTCTTGAATTATACATTCGCCCTTGAATCACATAATTGTATTCGATGACATCTTTCTTGAACTCCTTATTGATTTTGTCTTTCACTAATTGGAAAGACGAACGCTCGTATTTGATAGATAGATACAGAGTATCCCTGGCCATGATAGTTGTATACACAAGTGTAGCTACCAACCGGCCAGCCATGTGACTACAACCTTGCCTGGAGTACTTGTTGTAGGAGCGTAAAAAGTGCTTCAAAGAAAGAGTCATCTCATTCATAAGTGATCTGCTTTACGCCTAGCAGAACGGGTAATTTCTTTACGCCCAAGACTAGGCTAATCAATTTACGCCTAAGCAGGCTGATCATTTTACTGCTCGGGTCTACACCCATGATTTTACGCCAAGGACAGAGCAGCCACTTTTACGCTGGACAAAGCTGTCAAATCTCGCATTTAATGCAAACTCTGACATAGAGATATTAATGATGGCATATATCACAAAGGGATTTGTCTTTTACACAGAGACCAATGTTGTCGTTTAGTGTGTGGATTGAGCTACTTTACGCTCACACTATGGCTTCTTTTACGCACGAAGATTATACGAGCCTTTACGCTCAACAGTCGACGTGTGCGTAAAGCCTATTTGAGCTGCTTTTACGCTCAAGGCTATTTAATAACCACTTTACTGCGGGAAGTCTATGTCAAGGCCATTTTACGCCAAATCTACTACTTTACGCTCAGAGTATATTGGGCTATTTTTACGCCCTATTCTTCTCCACCAGTTTAGAACGTAGGTTTGCTTACGTGGCTTTCATGCCACTCTTCTCGAAGAACGTGTGTACATGCATCCTATCCTTACGGAAGTGATGGGACACACTGTCAACATATGCAGAGGATGACTTCGATCATGGATGGCAGTTGTTAGCGTAAATATGGAACTTTTGCTGAGTTTTTACGCACAAGAGCCCAAGTCTATAAATAGACTTATTTTTTTTCTCATAACAGAGCACAGAGACAGACATGGAGAGGACACAGATACATAGAGATAATACAGAGATCAGAACTTAGAGATTTTGATTCTCCAGAGCATTCTTCTTCAACCTTTCTTTCAGAACAGAGTGAAGCAAAGCAGGAAAGCATTCGGCCTCGCCATCAGTGCCCAAGTGCGTCGATACCTTTCTGGTGACTTAGTTCTTCTAGTTGTTCTACTTCAAGCAGCGATCTTCATCATCATCATATGGTCAAAGGAACAAAGTGATCATTTACGAATCAGACTTCCATAGCAATACTTCTCCAGAATCAAACTTGTACTTCTTGTACTTTTCCTTATTTTATTTTCAAAAGCCCATTCCTTCCAGGCATTTTGTTAAGTGAAACAAAAATGGCGACTTTGCTGGGGATGACCTTCTCCTCTGACGAGGAGCAATTGCTAAATATAATGATGTTTCGGTCGGTTCGACCAAGAAGACTCTAGTTGTGCACTTCGACCAGACTGCCTACGAAGAAATACTCCGAACTGGGGTGGTTCTCGCTGCTCCAATGTTCAAAAGTCTCGCAAAGCACGAAAAGTTTGGATTCCTAAATCCAAAATAGCATCTGATCTCTCTGTTGCTGTTGATAACAAGGGAATTCTTCCCTCTCCTGTCGTAGGGGCTCCCGTTCATAACGAGGCAGTCTTTACTTCGGCGTTGCTCTCTAAGTGTGACAATTTATCTCCCATCTGTGACGGTGTAGATGATCGGGTTCCACGCCCACTGCTTAAGAACCAGGTTTTACGTCCACTGGGTAAAAACCAAGTTTTACGCTTAAGGCATAAGAATGAGTCTCCCATTTGTAATGTGGCAGATTCTAATGCTTCTGAGTGTAAAAATAAGTCTCCCGTTTGTGACGTGGTAGACACACACAAATTATGCTCCTCGCGTAAAACAAAATCTCCCGTCTGTGACGTGGTAGATAATCAATTTTTACGTTTTACGCGTAAAGGCAAGTCTTCTGTCTGTGACAGTGTAGATAAAATTCACAACGATGTTTGCACATCTAATGTGAATGTACCTAAACGCATACAGCGTAAAAAGGTTGTTGGTAAAACTTCTGTCCTGCACCAACAACCTTCTTATACCGCTTTACGCAAAGTACCAAACTTGCAAATCACGCGCCATGAAGATGGAGTCCTTCGTGCTCAAAAATCTCAAGATTTACGCACACAACTCCAAACGCATAGAAATGTACAATTTGGTTCTGCGAATGCTGCCAGTAATCTTCTTTACACACAGGGTACTAAACGTTTTTCTACCCCTAATATGATAAAGAAGAATACTCCATCCATTCCTTCTGACTTACGTGAATTGCTCATACAAAAGCGTAAGAATTCACAATCTCCGGTGACGCTCCCCCAAGAAAAATATCATTGTCAATATCACCAGGTTGTGATCAATTATTGTTGTTCGGCTTCAAAACGGTCAGTTTTTGATCGATTGAGTTTTAAATCGCTTCAACATCAAGCTGAAGACCAAGAAGATGAGCTGTCATATGCATCAGTCAACATGGCATCTCATACTAACAGAGGACGACGTCCGAGATGGAACATGTCCCAAACTCCAGGTCAACAACAGTTCAACAGACTTCTTGATTCCTTTGAAGGTATATCAGAATACTCGATCAAGAAGACAAAGGCAATTACAGACTTCTGATTCAGAAGCTGGGGGTACTCAATCTTTTGAGTCTAATACCGATAGTGTGGATTCATACTTCTATACAAATCCTTCTGTATCTTCACGAGAGGTTGAATCATATGCTGTTGGAGATGAACCAGAGACGTCATCTGCTAATACAGAACAACGTCTCACTGCCGTTGAGCAATCACTGAAAGATATGCTTAACATAGTGCAAAGTATGCATCAGATAATTTTGAATCAGCAAACTGCTCAGCCGACGGTAATAACGCCAGCACCAGTAGCAGCACCAACTCAAGATAGTCAAGGGGCTGAAATACCTTTGAATATTCAGGAGCCTGCTGTTAATCAGAATTCTGTATCTCCAGATCCCATCATTTCTGAAGACGTACCACCTCCAGTGGGGGTTACGGTACATCCAATAACCATTCAATCAAATGCGCTTCCTCAAACCAGTGAAGCCATTCAAAGCACAGTTTGAAGTTTTGAAGCACAAAGATCAACTCCAGAGGTTAGGGATCAAGCAACCTTATCCTCCACATTGGAATGATGTACCCTTTCCACCGAAATTCAAGCCACAATCTATGGTTTTGTTCGATAGAAAAGCATCTCCCAGTCAATATATCAATTACTTTGATATTATGACTGTACATCTGCAGAAAGATGACGCTCTTCTCACTCGAGTGTTCATCGGGTGCCTGAAGGGTTCGGCTTATGATTGGTATCGAAGTTTACCCGACAATTGTATTTTGTCTTTCGACGAATTTAAGGCAATGTTTCTCTCCCGCTTCTATGCAGGAGGTATGGAAATGAACATGTCCTCCTTGATAGAAATCAAACAAAAGAAGAAAGAAGATACTCGGACGTTCATCGAATATTTCCGACAGGCTACTCTAAAGATGCCTCCTGGTATGCCAGATTCAGCGTGGATTGATACATGCAAGATGAATCTACGACCATCCATCGCTGTTTTCACAGGTTCCCAATTCTCAGATTGGGCTTCGTTTATCATAGCAGCAGTCTCTGCCGAGACCAATGGTAGGTTGGCTCGTGAACATGGAATGATTTTCGCCTCAGATGATAGAGGAAAGAAAAGTAATCCTGGTAATAACCCCAGTAATCGTAATGTGAAAGGAAAAGATACCTTCATGGTTAATCTTTCCAAGAACAAAACGATGCCGAATAGTCAGGAATCTTCTAGGCCAAAGGAAGAATACTCTTTTGATGAAAGTGATATCCCAGGGATATTTCAGTGTCTGGTGAAGAGTGGAAAACTTCAGATTCCAGAGATAAAGAGGCCTAATGAGGTGAATCTAACTGATAATCCCAAATATTGTATCTATCATAGATACATTAATCATCCTACCAGTGCTTGCTATGTCCTGAAGAAGAACATCCAGGAGCTGATAAATGGCGGTGCTATCGCTTTAACCAACGATGACCATACGGTTTCAACCAATATGGTTTCTCTTCAGTTTGAGGATTTTCCTCCATAGCAAGTCCTAGATGGGATTACCCTAATTTCGAAGGCGACAATGAAGATCGTGAATATCCCACCTGCCAGAGAAGAAAATGCAGGATTGCTGCCACTCACACTAAAGAATGGTAAAATTATATGGGTACATCCTGACTTAGTGCCTGAGTTGGAAAGTGAAGATAAAACTTCAAAATCTAAGAAGGACAAGAAAATTAGAATCTACAACATGATTTCCCATGTTATTCCAGATCCCGATGACTCGGATCACCTATGGGACGGCCTTCCTTTAGAAGATAGATTGAGAGGATTGAACATCTGTCCTCCAAGTCTAGCTCCACCTACCAAGCTCAAGCTTACTCATCAGCAGTGGCTAGCCATGAATAGTGTTCCTTTACATCGGGCACAACAAATCTTTGCTGCTTATGAAAATGCTCCGACAGGGATTTCTCCTCGTATCCCGAATCCTTTTCCTCCTGTAGTTACAGAGACATCTATTCCTCATTCTCCTGTGGATACAGAGATCTCTTTCTCTTCCTCTGAGGAACCATTTGCTAAAAGTCTACTGCCCACTCACTTGTATAGTCAGCAGTCTGTTCATCTCATGAAGAAGATGGATTATGACTTTCAAAAGACAGAAGATTTGAATCATGATAAAGGAATACGACTTTCTTTACAGATTCAAAGTCAAAATTCCACTCTTGGATTGGGTTCTGAAGCTCCTCATAACAATCCACACAAGAAGAAGGCTAAGAAAGGGAAGACAAAATCCTGTAATATGGTACTTCCTTCTCCTGAGTCTGAAGAAGAATCTTTTGCTGGTACAAGATCTGGAAAGGAGTACCATAAAAACTATGAGGGATCCTCCAAAGAAGCTGAAGACGTAGTGGAGACACTACCAACTCAACCCTCTTCTGTTCCTGCTAATCCTTCTATGGTTGAAAAGGGGAAACAGAAAGCAGTACGCTTCGACGTCCCATTGAAGTCTGCTTCCAGTCAGGGGGTAGTAATGAAGCCTTACAAATTCGATATTCTAGCTCAGTTAGCCAATACTCCGGCTAGACTATCTATATTTGAGTTGCTTCGCCTTTCCAGAGAAAGCAGAGAGACTTTGAGTGAAGCTTTACTTCAAGCAGATTCACGCTTGGCTCAACTCAAGACTCCTGATAATATACCAGTGTCATGTCCACAATGTCATAGTGTGATGGAAGCAATTCCCAACATCACCTTTACACAAGAAGATATACTGTTGAAGCATAACAAGCATGGCAGGCCTTTGTGCTACACCGGGTATATTGGATCCACCGAATTGACAGGATTTACATTGATCCCGGATCCTCAATTAGCATAATTCTTCAGAGTATGCTAAGACCCCCGAGGATCCCTACTAGTGATTTGACTTACACTAGTACTACGATAGTCGGTTTTAACTCTGGCAAGAGCAAGCCATTGGGGAAGATTCGTCTGCAGATTCAGATTGGTGATCTTCGAACCATGGTAACTTTCTATGTTATCAACTCAGACGTCTCCTATAATATCCTTTTGGGGAGACCGTGGATTCATGAGCATAATATTGTACCTTCAACTCTCTACCAATGCTTCAAGTATGTAGATTCCCAAGGAGTTGTGAAAACTGAGTTTGCTGATATCAATCCCTTCTAGGGTGTCGAAGCCTATTTTTCTGATTCAAGGCTTTATAAACAAGAGCATGTAAAAAAGATATCAGACATGGCTGAAAATCAACCGCCTACCGAGGATCAGTCTATTAATGAAGATCCGCCAGAGGAGCAACCTTTGAAGATCACAGTCAAGGGACGAATCCAATCCCAATCTGTCAATGATCAACCTCTGATAATCAAGGTTAGAGGAAGAACTCAAACTTCATATGAGGAATCAACAAATATTCTGCTAAGAGCCAAGTTCAACCTTTTATGATCAATGTCAAAGGGCGTACTTCTTGTATAAATGATCTAGAACCACCATTGATTGTCAATCTTAGCAAATCTACGCAGAAGACGGATAATGGTCCACTGATGATTAATCCGAGACGTAGCAGTCAAATCATAAATGATGTAAATATTGATCATTCTGTACTTTTTGATATCAATGAAGATTTCCTTTTCGAGTATATGGCTGTCAAGTTTATCGAAAGAATGACTTTATCTTCTGATAATCAAAGTCATCAATATAAAGACGACATCGAGCCAGAAGAAACTTTATACATCGATCATAAGGAAAATTCTTTCCCTCCTCATATAGATGTTGGACCTTATGCTCAAAGGTTCCTAACATCTTCTCCTTATCTTCTACCTATGGCTGCTTCATCACAAGCTTGCATAACTTTTAGACGTTACGAAGAATCTTATTTCGTGATCCCGTCTGACAAGAAAAACAAGCGCCAAATTGTGTTTGGCCTGGCTAGAAATATCCCTGTTGCTCAGGCAGATGAGCTGAAGGATAAAGACAAGGGAAGAATCCGAATTGACAAGTATAGTCAACAATCTATCAAAATTATCCAGAACATGGGATATGACTTGAAGACTATGCAAGGTCTCAATCAAGGTAAGGGTAGACGACTACCATTATATGGCGATCCGTTTTACCACAAGACTCGTCATGGATTGGGATATGATCCGTCCCACATGTTTTATGACGATATACAAGAAGAATTCTCTTTTAGCCCTTCGCAATCATCTGATTCAGAGGAAATTCAATCTGAAGATAAATCTGGACAAGTATTCTCAGTCAATATGGTTCAAATTGATGGTGAATCAGAACTATTTGAGAATAATCCTTGGGCTCAACAGATGGATACTCAGTGGGAACTCCGTTTTGAACAACGACAGCCACCTACAGAGGATGAGGTCATCCAGATTGATGTTGGGGATGGAACTACGTCCAAACCAATATTCATCAGTAAAAATCTTGCTGAAGATGAAAAGAAAGAGTTGATAAAACTTATCAAAGAATATATTGACATCTTTGCATGGAGTTATGAGGATATGCCAGGGTTAGATCCTAAAGTTGCTACTCATAAACTTAATATTCTGTCCAATGTCAAGCCTATAAAACAACAGCAACAGCGTTTTAGACCAGATATGATGGATGCAATTGAAGCAAAAGTCAAAAAGTTGATCACATGTGGATTTGTTCGTGAAGAGCAACACCCGGATTGGGTTGCCAATATTGTTCCTGTCATGAAAAAGAACGGAAAAGTCTGAGTTTGTATAGATTATCGAGATCTTAATGCAGCTTGTCCAAAGGACGAATTTCCACTTCCAATTACTGATGTCATGATAGACAATACATGTGATTTTGAATGCATGTCTTTCATGGACGGATTCTCAGGATACAATTAGATCAAGATGCATCCAGAAGATGAGAAGCACACCGCTTTTCGTACACCTCTTGGGGTCTACTGCTATACAGTTATGCCGTTTGGTCTTAAAAACGCCGGTGCCACGTATCAATGGGCTATGAGCAACATCTTTCAAGAACATCTACGGAAGATAGTTGAATGCTATGTAGATGACATCGCTGTTAAAAGTCGATCAAAGGATGATCATATTCAGGACTTGAGGACAGTATTTGAATTGATGCGCCAGCATCAATTGAAAATGAACCCTACTAAGTCTTTCTTAGGGGTTTCCAGTGGCAAATTTTTAGGATTTGTCATTACTTCTCAGGGTATCCACGTTGATCCTGATAAGGTTAAGGCAATTCTTGAAATGCGTCCTCCTCGCAATCTGAAAGAACTTCGTGGCTTTCAGGGTCGTATTGCTTATCAGAAGATTTATATCTAATCTTTCTGGAAGATGTCAACCTTTCTCCCGTTTATTAAAGAAAGGAGTATCTTTTGTTTGGGATGAAGCATGTCAGAAAGCCTTCAATGACATTAAGCAATACTTGACGAACCCTCCTGTCCTGGTACCCCCGGTGGTAGGAAGGCCATTTTTGCTATATGTTCGAGCCTTGGATCATTCACTTGGCGCTCTTCTTGCACAGAAAAGTGATGTGGGTCATGAGCAGGCAATTTATTATCTGAGCAGAATGATGGTCGAAGCTGAACACAGGTATACTCCTGTGGAAAAGGAATGTCTAGCTTTAGTTTTTTCCGTCCAGAAGACAAGACATTATGTGACAGGGCAGACTATTCATGTCATCTCCAGAATAAATCCCATTCGGGTATTGATGAGAAAACCTAGCATTCTTAACTCCAGGTTGGCCACTTGGGCGATATTGCTGACTCTTTATGACATGGTTTATGTACCTCAGAAATCAATAAATGGTCAAGCATTAGCCAATTTCTTGGCTGCTCACCCTATACCTGAAACATCAAAATTATATGAGGACATTCCAGATGAAGTCGTGAATTGTAACCTGACTTTGAAGAATGACATATGGCAATTATATTTTGATGGAGCATCACGAGTAGGACCTAAAGTCAATATTGTCTCTGGGGTAGGAATCGTCTTGGTTTCTCCTGACAAAATGGTCATATACCGTGCCTATTCTCTCAATGAACCATGCTCCAATAATGTAGCAGAATATAATGCTCTATTGATTGGTCTCCAAGATGCAAAACAACTGGATATTGAGTTCCTAGAAGCTTATGGAGATTTCCAATTGATCGTTAATCAAGTTAGAGGGACTTATGAAGTCAGAAATCCTGATCTCATCCCTTATCATCATGTGGTAGTTGAATTGGTCCTTTCATTCAAAGGATTCTTCATTGAGTTTGTACCACGCTCTCAAAATGTGGAAGCTGATGCTCTTGCCAGTTTAGCTGCAGACCTAGCTATTCTAATCCGGAGACAAAATACAATTACTTTGTTGGATCGAGACTTGTTCTGTGTTGAGAATAATTTGTATATTGAACAAAGTTATACTACAGAGTCAAGTTCCCAGCAGAAAGATTAGAGAACTCCATTCATTGATTATGCAGTCCATGGGATTTTGCCTGAAGATCCGAAAGAAGCTGCATCAATCAAAAGACGATCGTTTCGATTTTATTATGATTCGTCTTTACATATGCTATACCGTCGTTCTTATGATGGACTCTTGCTGCGTTGTCTCTCAGAAAGTGAAGCTAAACAAACACTACGAGAAGCTCATGATGGTATTTGTGGTGCTCATCAACCAGGTCCTAAATTACAAGACCGTATTCGAAGAATGGGGTATTATTGGCCTTCTATGATAGCAGATGCTGTAGACTATGCCAGAAGATGTAAAGCATGTCAGATTCATGCTGATTTTATTCATCAACCGTCTGAATTTCTACATCCTACAGCCTCTTGGCCCTTTGAAGCTTGGGGTATGGATGTCATTGGTCCTATTAATCCTCCTTCTATTAAAGGACATCGGTTCATATTAGCTATAACAGATTACTTTTCTAAGTGGGCAGAAGCAGTCCCCCTTGCGGAAGTGAA
>JANAVB010040018.1:12443216-12493805 GCA_029216955.1 Iris pallida | reverse complement strand
AACATCTAATATGATCAGCTTCATCAAGCACCATATCATTTATCGCTTCGGATTTCTCGACGGATAATTCATGACAATGGTCCATAATTTGTCAGTCAAGCATTTTATCGATTCTGTGACAAGAATCGAATTCAAATTTGGCTTCTACGACTTATAATCCAGCTGCTAATGGTTTAGCTGAAGCTTTCAATAAGACAATCATTAAACTTCTCAAAAAGTTTGTCTCTTCTAATAAACGTGATTGGAATGAGAAACTTGGAAATGTTTATGCTTATCGAACAACAGTCCGGACTCCTACTGGTTTTACACCATTCTCATTGGTTTATAGATGCGAAGCTGTTCTCCCATTGGAAATCCAGATCCCTTCTCTACGAATAGCCATTGCTAATGAGCTAACTACAGAAAATAATGATCGCTTACGACTCTAAGAACTTGAAGGATTGGATGAGAAGCGTCTTCAAGCACAACAGCACATTGAACTATATCAAGCCCGCATATCTCGAACTTTCAATCGTAAAGTTAAAGAGAGGGTATTCAAGGTTGGCGAACTTGTATTAGCTGTTCGGAGACCGATGGTGATGACTCATAAAAGTAAAGGGAAATTCCAAGCAAAATGGGAAGGCCCTTATGTAATTGAGTCTGTATTTTCCAATGGCGCCTATCGATTATCAAAGCCCAATGGAGATCTGCTCATGATGCCAATCAATGGCAAGTTTCTTAAGAAATACTATGTATGAAAAAAAGGATGAAAAAAGTTCCTTTTATTATTTTTGTTCGAAACAAAAGACTAAGGACGAGGGCCACTCCCTTCGTTATTGAATACATAGTCGGCCAATGCATAGAAGGCGTCATTTCCTGAACTCATGAAAAATTTGCAGACAGCCATCCTCGACGCTTCTTCTTCAGGAGTTTTCCCTGGCTCTACTAAGAAAGCAAGGATGTCTTCGGGTGACTTGGGCGCAGAAGAGCTTCCACCTATTTCGGTTGAGCCTGATGAGCCTGATACAGGGGGTTCAACGGGGAACGTCTCAATGATGCCCTCGATTTTCCGGGGGACTTTATTCTTTCGCCGTACATCCTCGGAAGACATTTCCAATAGAGAAGGAGAAATAAGAATGAAGGGTTACAAGCAGTTCTCACCTATTTATAAAAGAGGACTGTTGATGAACCGGTCTTTGAAGATTGAGAACAACCTTTCATTCCCAAAAAGACCTGTCCGTTCGCTCCATCGGGTTCATTCATTTCAAAATAGAATCGAATCAATGTTTTCTTTTCCCAAAAATACGTTGGTTCATCCATCGTTTTTGACCCATATATTCATGACATCTGTCTCCTTTGTCCCCAGCTACCAAGGTTTGGTTAAGCTGATTTCTTATTTCCTGGGAAAGGGATTTTATATCTTCTATTTTATCAATTGATTAGAAAGTGGGATTCGCTATTTATCATGTTTCCATGACCTCTGAATAAATATTAAATCTGCTTTCTTTTCCTATCTATCACTTCTATTTGACCTCTGCATAGATATTAATCTAATTTTCTTTTGAGTTCATATATGCTATTATGTCCATATTACCTCTGATAGTATCATATACTCTAAAACAGAAAATAAGATTTTATTTATCTATCATGTCCATATTACATCCAGATAGATACAAATCATTGATCATAGAAGAATCATCATTTCCATTCCCATATCATCAAAAAAGTCTATTACATTTCTTAGACTTTCTTACAAGTTATAATGGAAATCTCTTACATTCTTGGATTTTCATTCTATACACCAACGATAACCTAATAGAGATCTATTTCTTCTTTGATCTTCTTTGACGGGTTCGTTGTTGGTGGCAATTCCTGACTGTCTGAGCTCCAGTGGCAACCAGAACAACATGAATCAAACTCTGGTTTTCTCTCTCAGACGAGAGGAGAACCCCAGAGTATGGCAGCCCGAAGGCATGTTGCTGCCAATACAATTGGTGGATTAGTGGCGGCACCTCAAAGGAGATAGGAATGTATCCAGCATTGGGATATGATTCCTAGTTCTGCCGTGAAAGGAACTCTACTACCCGATTTCTCGGGGTAGAGTTGACTCCACCATCCAACTCTCCGTGTATAAAGGCTCTTCTACCAACAGAGGAAGAACCTTCTATCTCACGAAGAGTTCTGAGTTGTCTGATTTGCGCGTCAATAGCGCATGAACTCCCTGATGTTGATGTCAGAAGAACGCTCCTCACAGCGTCAAAATTGCCAATGCCAGTTCTAGAAAAGCTGCTCAGCCAAACTTCTGCAGAAAACAACAAAGAAGAAGTATTTTTAAACAGAAGTATTATCAGATGCGTATCAAACGCTAACTAAAAACAGATCACAAGGCTTTTTATGCCAGTGCTTCAGCAAGGCTTTTACGCCAGTGATTCAGTAAGGCTTTTTACGCCAGTGCTTCAGCAAGGCTTTTTACGCCAGTGCCTTAGCAAGGCTTTTATGCCAGTGCTTCAGCAAGGCTTTTACGCCAGTGATTCAGCAAGGCTTTTTATGCCAGTGCTTCAGCAAGGCTTTTACGCCGGTGATTCAGCAAGGCTTTTACGCCAGTGATTAAGCAAGGCTTTTTACGCCAGTGATTCAGCAAGGCTTTTATGCCTGTGCTTTAGCAAGTTCTTTTTTTTACGCTCATCAAGAATTTACGCTCATGAATAGATTTTCAACAAAAAATTCGAAGACAGATATTTGCTTACGATCGGACTTACCACTTAAGTTGAATGGTTTGGCTCTAATAGTGGTTGAATCCACGTCTAAAGACTGGGCGTACAAAGGAACGCCGTGGAAAAGCTCCGCCATTGTCATTTGTTGGAGACAACATCACAGAAAGTTATCTTCAGAGGAATGAGTACGAGAATATATGAAATATTCTCGGCTATTTATAAAGGCTGAAGAAACTGTTGGGATGAGTCTATTTCGGGGGAAGATCCTATTTAAAAGCTCTCATAACCACAAGACAGATGCCACGTGTTGGTTTGTTTCTTGGGAATTAACAACTATAGAAACAGTCAAAAGAAGTGCATAAACAAGTGTGCATCAATAAATGAGGTTAACAGCGAAATTTTATTTATAAAGGGAGAAGTGGACCCCTACAAATTAAAGGTTCGCGATACATAAAAATATCATTATTTCTCTCCTTCGTTGGGCTGACGAAGGGAGACGCCTAGTTCGTGCATATCGCGAATCCCGAGCGGCGCATCAGATTAAGAAATGCTTCAGCATCTTCTGGCCCTTCGTATGCAGTTGGGAGACCACCATCAATGCGATTAAAGACGGCAGGAGTTACTCCAAAACACTCTAAAAAGTTGCACGCCCGTTCGAAGTCAAGCCTGGAGCTCGAAGCCTCTTTTTGGTAATCTCGCTCCGGCGCCATGACAAAATGAGGATGAATGTCAAGAATAAAGAATTTGTCCTTATTTATACAAATCAAAACAACTCTTCACATTCCTCGTTGGAAACTGCTCACTCGGGAAGATAAAAAGACGTTCAAAGTTTTAAGAAAGAAATTTATTGTGACGATCAAGTGTTGACCGACATTATTTTTCTTGAAAATTATGCCGACTGTTGGACATCCCGCTTTTACGCAGATGATGGTTGCGTATCACAAATTTTACGCTGGCATCAAATATCAACTTTTACGCTTCTGTTCAAAGTGTTTCAAATTTTGGAGATATTTAAAAACTTTGAAGGGGGTCTTGTAGGAGCGTAAAAAGTGCTTCAAAGAAAGAGTCATCTCATTCATAAGTGATCTGCTTTACGCCTAGCAGAACGGGTAATTTCTTTACGCCCAAGACTAGGCTAATCAATTTACGCCTAAGCAGGCTGATCATTTTATGCTCGGGTCTACACCCATGATTTTACGCCAAGGACAGAGCAGCCACTTTTACGCTGGACAAAGCTGTCAAATCTCGCATTTAATGCAAACTCTGACATGGAGATATTAATGATGGCATATATCACAAAGGGATTTATCTTTTACACAGAGACCAATGTTGTCGTTTAGTGTGTGGATTGAGCTACTTTACGCTCACACTATGGCTTCTTTTACGCACGAAGATTATACGAGCCTTTACGCTCAAATCGACGTGTGCGTAAAGTCTATTTGAGCTGCTTTTACGCTCAAGGTTATTTAATAACCACTTTATGGGAAGTCTATGTCAAGGCCATTTTACGCCAAATCTACTACTTTACGCTCAGAGTACATTGGGCTATTTTTACGCCCTATTCTCCTCCACCAGTTTGGAACGTAGTTTGTTTACGTGGCTTTCATGCCACTCTTCTCGAAGAACGTGTGTACATGCATACTATCCTTACGGAAGTGGGACACATGTCAACATATGCAGAGGATGACTTCGATCATGGGTGGCAGTTGTTAGCGTAAATATGGAACTTTTGCTGAGTTTTTACGCACAAGAGCCCAAGTCTATAAATAGACTTATTTTTTTTCTCATAACAGAGCACAGAGACAGACATGGAGAGGACACAGAGACATAAGAGAATACAGAGATCAGAACTTAGAGATTTTGATTCTCCAGAGCATTCTTCTTCAACCTTTTTTCAGAACAGAGTGAAGCAAAGCAGGAAAGCATTCGGCCTCGCCATCAGTGCCCAAGTGCGTCGATACCTTTCTGGTGACTTAGTTCTTCCAGTTGTTCTACTTCAAGCAGCGATCTTCATCATCATCATATGGTCCAAGGAACAAAGTGATCATTTACGAATCAGACTTCCATAGCAATACTTCTCCAGAATCAAACTTGTACTTCTTGTACTTTTCTTATTTTATTTTCAAAAGCCCATTCCTTCCAGGCATTTTGTTAAGTGAAACACTTGTCCTCCCCTCAACCCTAAAGCTAATATCATGACCTTCTAGTCACTAGAATCTGAGAATGATTATGACCTTACCTTTGGTCAAACACAAATCTAGGAGACTATCTAATCTCTAGTAATCAATTATTATGAGTCTCCAATTATTCATCTTGATTCTTGGCTTAACTAGCAACCCGTATGCCTCAACTCAACCCACTTACTAGGCCTCCACAGTTTAGACAAAAGAGAAATTTGGGGTGAATAGATTCTAAGCCTTCTAAGCCATCTAAAATTGTATGAGTTACTAGTTTACCAATTGATCAGAATAAGTTAATCTCCATTAAGATGATAATTAGTGACTTATGAACCCACTTTCTTTTTAGATCTTTTGGTATCCCTTACCATGACAATAATATTCGGAGCATGAGACCAGCGGTTACTTTCCAACAAGTTGCACATATGAGACATAGATGACTCCATCTTTATGAAGATATATCGTGTCCCACCAAAACACGTCCCCTTGTACTTTATCTTTATGATATGACTTTCGAGTCAAAAAGGCCAGCAATAACCCCTACCATAATACCATTTCCTTTCTGACTTCAATTAGAGACTCAACCTCGACTCAAATCTTTTGACTCAATATATGGTTGTGATCTACTCGAAGCCCACTACACATGTGCCACTCAATGGAGTCCCCATGTGCTACTTATCCACAAAAGTCATGGAAGGCACACTTTTGGGCTTAAGAAACCTAGATAACCAACCTTACTAGCAAATATTCCATCCATGTGAGTTTGAACCTATTCTAGGTTACCCTAACCGAATAGTGATGGTCTAGATTGATTTTGTGGATCTTGTCCAGCCAACCTAGATTTAAAACCAAAGGTTCATTCAATAAAAGGGTTGATGACCAATTAGAGAACCTATTAATACCTAGTTAAATCCATCCATGCCTATCGCCATATTTAGACCATAAAACCAAACATGATGAAATAAGTCCTTACACCTATTATGCAGTCCTCACCTCTTGGCTCACTAATTCTTCTTCCATAAATCTCATAACCGTATCTCTTTGTAGCTATGTTATGAGGTGAATGTTATCTTGCCGTAACAACTTGTTTCCTGTTACCAAAGCCATTCCTACTGCCTTGATAAGACATGGTAAATATATGAGCAATACTGAATTGTTATAACTTTCTTATAGTAGTATTCGAAAAAACGTCACATCAATGTTTAGGCCACTTGAAATCCGTGACTGCAGCCGAAAGTGTCCAAGTAACCTCGTGCCTCTTCCTTGATTGTTGTTCTCCGAAGTCTTGTAACGACGATTATGGGAAATAGCCAACTTCTATAAGTTGGGAAGGGCCTTGAACCAAGAATAATCCATCTTGTAGAATATCACGTCAATTTGAATTCATGTGATAACCACCTCCTTCTCCATTTCGAAAACTGCGTTACAATTTAACATATCTGCCCCTCTTGGTCTTTAACTTCATTGTTCCTTAATATTAAGTTTATTTTTAATTTCGAGGACAAAAGTTTTATAAGTTGGGTAGGATGTAAACCCCCTTAAATTTTTTATTATATTTTAGTTAATAATTATAGTATTTTTAGATTTACTTAATAGTTTGGTAAAAAAAATACTATTTTTTTACTTATAAATCATAAACTAGAATTTATACATATTCCTTGGTATTTCTTTCAAAATTTAAACTAAAAAAGAAACTTTATAAAAGTTTTATGTAGTGATTAAAAGATGGGATTTTGACTTTTGATAGCATATATATAGGTATAAGGGTGGTCATACTATTTTTATATATAATTACATATGCTATTTATATGTAAATGGATTAATAATTTTTCTATATTGGGATATAACTATATATAACTATATATATATATATTATATATATATATATATATATATATATATATATATATATATATATATATATAATGCTTATGAAAAATAAATTAAGACTATTTTTATGTCTTCTCTTTTAAAAATTTTGCATTTAATATTTTATTAAAGGTTTTGATAAGGTATTGGCTTAAAAAAAAGTTTAAATAAATAAGGCTATTGTTCATCCCTACCAAGGAGACAGGCCCGACTGTGAACCGTTTCCTTTAAAAAAAAAATTAAATCTCCCAAACCATTTAATCTTTCGAATGCCTGGACGAAATCATATCTAATCTCTCGCAGATCCTTCCTATCCTAATCCTCCTCTAATTTGCCAAAAATTCGATCAAATCCTAGCTCCCTGTCATGACCCGCACCCTAGAGTAAGGGCACGAGAAGTGGGTACGTCCAGCATACGCCGCAGTGTCGGCGGTAGAACGATGTCCTAGTTCAATCATCTAACAATATATAAGGCGCCTGTAACAATATATAAGATACCTGTACAGTATATATACTCCGAATGAAGGTGACATAGCAGAATACAGTCTCAATCACATCTAAGGTAGAATACGATAAAAGATAGATAGATAAAATTGAAATCCACAAAGAGATACAGCAGATAGAAGTCTAAGTGTCTAAGATATCACAAATTCAGAAAACATCTCAAATCTCAAATACAGTAATCCATAGAGTAAATACAGCTCAAGATAACTGAAAATAAAATAAGAAAAACCCTAGCTATCTACTCCAACCTCTACTGTATCCCCTCTAGGCTAGCAGGTAACCTCCAAGCTATCTGTAAAATTTATCAACAGGTCCATTCAGGACGGGAGCGAGTACAGTACATCTCAACAAGTCATAACAGGTTAGAAAATATAATCATGCTAGAGAGTAAGATACATGAAACTGAAAGAACAACATGATGTAAAAAAGAGAGATTGTATAAATAGCTACAATATATAAGAGAACCAACAGTGCTAGTGATTCAGAGTACAAGACGGTATATAAACGGCACGATGTTGTACACGAGTAATCTACAGAGGTTGTACATGAGTAATCTACAAGATTGAATAATTAACCACTTCTACTCGTCCGTCCCCAATCAATACACAAGGATCCAGTCAAGTTATGTTATTGCACACGATGAGGAATATACACGAAGATCATGTGAGCACATGAGAGTACATTTTACACGATTTATACACGAATGTCACGAATACAAGGAGTACACGATGCTCATGATAAAGTACACGAACATGAGATACCCGATGTATCCGCTAAAGGGATAACATCGCACGACAAGATCCATATAGTACTAATCCATGTTACTAACGTGTCAGCATCAAGTAAAGTAATCTAAAGCAGAAATATAATCCTAAATAAGATATGAAATAATCAGAGAATGTATTCGCCTTGATTTGGTTGGAGTGACGTGCACGACACGAACGTGTCGACACAAGGTAGGTACATTACTATGCACCACAAGATGGTCCCAAAGATAGCACAGATAGTCCTAATGAGTCCAGAATACTCCAAATAGCCTGGTTTGGTATATAAAAGTCTAAAATTAGGGTTTGGGACGATAATCAAATCAAGAAATATGAAACGACTTTAATAGTCGCGATTATGAATAAAATATGTAACTAATATATATATATATAAAAGAAATTATGAAATTATTTTATAAGGTCAAATATATATCACAAGTATGCCATATTCAGATAATAGTTAAAAATTGAAAACTAGTAGTCCAATAAATATTTTTAGGTACCAAGAAATATTCACATTAAGTAGGTAAAAATACTATAATAATAATTTAGGTCAAAACTTACTAATATTTTAGAAATATTATTATATTTTTATATAATTTTCCAAGTAAGTAATTACGTTAATATAATAATAATAAAGATAATAATGAGACCAAATTACATACATTACACATAAGTATATCAATATTTATATTAATAGCAAAACTAATTAATTTACTAATTAAATAAACCCTAAACCAAATAACTAAAATAACTATAACTATTTAACTAAAAAAATCTCTAACTATAAATTAATAACTTAAGCAATTATATATAATATATAGCCTATCTACGGGTCTGATCCCCAATCCATACTAACCCTAATTTATACTAGCAACTACATTAATAATAACAAATAAAAAAATGATTATAACTATTTAATGATAATAATAGTAACAATAATAATAAATTTCTTAATTAATGTCATTAATACTAATGACATCCATTAACCCTAATCAATAACCCAAGCAAAATAAATGGGGTTGAGCCACGCACCCTTAAATAATCAAGGAGGGGGCTCCAGCTCCTCATTCTATAGCTTTTCCCCCAAAAAATTTGGAAACGAAGTGGGGGTGAGAGAGATGAGAGGAAAAGCTCACAGCGGTGGATTTACGTTGGCGGAGAGGCCAGCGGCAGGGAGGAGGGACGAGTGGCGACGCGCGGCTCGGGGCGGCATCGGACAACGCTGGGAAGGTCCGGTCGAAAGTCGACACCGGTCAAGACGCGGCGGAGGTCGGGGATGCGGTCGTCAGGCGGAGGTCCGAGATGTCTCGACGGAGGGAAGCGTCGGTTGGGGTGGCGATGGGTTGTGCCGGCGGAGTAGGTGGGCCCAGGCGGAGTGCTTTGGAGGTACGGTGCCCAGATGGAAGGACGTCGGCTCCGGCGAGGTCGGAGCGGAGGTCGGGTGGAGGTCTGTTCTCTTTCTCTCTCTCTCTATGTATGGTGATTGATTTGGGGGAAAAGGACGGCCGATGGTTCTGGTGATGATGGTGGGGGCAGTGGTGGTTCGGTGGTTCAGGTGGTGGTAGTCGTGATGTTGATGGTGGTGGGTGGTGATGTGTATGCATGGTGGTGATGGTGTATGCTATGGTGGTGGTGGCAGTGGTGACGTGTTGGTCCGGGACGGCATGGTCGAAGAGAGGGAGCATGGTGGTCGGTAGGCTGCGACATGGAGGCATGAAGGGGAGTGTGGCGGCTGTAGCTAGAAAGTAGGTTTAGGAAATTTCTAGGTTTTTGGGATTGGGTGTAAAAACATTGGGAAGGGGATCTATTTATAGGATAGAAGGGGAAAACCCTAAGAAAATTATATGTAATAAGAAATTAGGAAATTTAGTGGAAAACTAACATACTAACTAACTGCTAATCCTAACATTATCACCATCTGTTGATTATTAGCACTAATAATTATTAGCTATAAATTAATAGATTAATTACTAGTTACTACTAATTAACAAAGGGCTAATTACAATTTAGCCATATTTCTAATGACTTAAATAATACTAATTTATTCACTAATTATTTATATATATTTAATAATTATTTATTTAGTAAATAAATATTTTTGAAATTCATGACTCGATAATGTTTTCTTTATATTAAACAATATTTATAACTTATTGATTCAAAAAAAATGACAGAAAAATCCTAATAGGATAAATTCGCATAAATAGTTTTTACAAAACTAAAGACCAACAAGGACCGATAGCAATTACGGTCGAAATTTTTCTAAAATTAGAATTTGTACGTTTTTCGAGATTCAGAAAATTCGAGTTTTGAAAAATACAAAATAAAAAAAAGATTTTAAGAAATCAATTAACGGAGGTTACAAATCTACCCTCCTTAAAGAAATTTCATCCTCGAAATTAAAGGTTGGCAAGGGAGTTAAAACATGATATAAATTTAGGCAATAACTCAGACACGATCAAAAGACAACGACCATGGCACGATCAAGATAATCAACTCGAAATTGTTTAGACACGATTATTGATTTGGCACGATAGAATCATAGTATGATCAACTTTGTTTAGACACATTAGGATAAATTTAGGTTATTTAGTCATGATTTTAATCACGGCTAAGAGAAACGGATGGAGAACAAAATTGAGTATAGAACGATCAGTAGTTAGATTTGATGAAAAATAAACTCTAGGTCGTATAAGCACGATCAAGATCCAAGCTTAGTTGTGAATGGAGATAAAATCGCGATTTCGGAATCAAGGTTTTTATAGGCACGATTTAGGAAGAAACCCAAGTCATTTAGGCACAGTAGAAATTTGTTCAGACATGTTCAATTTTCGATTCTAATATGACTAATTTCGTAGTCACACCAGATGGTCGTGATCGAAGTCAAAAATTTTAGGCACAATTTAGAATAGAGTGACAAAATTAAAATCTAGTCATGTTTAGGGGTGATAACTGGGCGCGAATGACTAGAGGATCAATCATTTAGGCACAATAGGAATATTTATTTCGACAAGATCAGAACTCAATTTATGACATGACAAGGTTCAACCAATCAGATAGTCGTGATCAAGAACAAAAATTTGAAGCACGATCCAGAGGCAAATTGGTACGTATAATCATGATCGTTAAAATTCCCGACCATGAAATTCATAGTCGTCTAGTCATGCCAGGTCATTTAGGCATGACTAATCACAAGGAATTCATATATAATCAGAAAATCAAATCATGGTCGGAAAGAGTTTTGGCACGAGTGTTAAAATTTAAACATGATCATAATCGTAACTCGATCAAAATAAGGTCAGTCTAACCTTGTCAAATAGTATTTAGATATGATAAAGAGTACGATAGTAGTCTAGGCACGACCAATCATAAAATTTTGGTATAATCAAGGATGGTATGAAGCTTAATCGCGATCAAAATTAAATATTGACATGATGAGGGCTAATCAATTCTTGGTTAAATGGAATTTAGGTTAGTTATCAACAAAATCAAAAAAATTAGCACGAGCAACATATTGATAGAGATCAGGTCACGGTGGAATTCAAATCAATTGAGTACGGTCAAGGATCAAGACTATTGGTACGATAAAGGGGTACTATTCAAGGAAAAATCAAAATCAAAAGTTTAAAGAACGAATGTCATTAGAATTGAAATTCAATCACGATATATATTAAGAATATTTAATCTCGATACGGTCTAAGTTGATCAATTCTGGGTAAACAAGATTTGGGCAATATGGAGGACAATGATCAGTCTGAGCACGAGCATATAAGGATGGGGATTCAGGTCACAATTAAATTTATTCATTGAGTACAACCCAATATATTAATATGATAAGAAAAGACGGCCAAAGTCGATTGGTCGTGATCAAGGGAGCTAGGATTCAACGATATTAAAAACTTTTTAAGGATGCTTCAACGATATGGAATAAGTCAAATTCCTCCTTTTGATAGGAAAACAAGAGGCAAGATTTCGTAGGGAAGTCAAGTTAATCATCTGTCTCTGATTTTATTAAGTTCATCTGGTCATAATTTGCCAATCGTATCTTTATCTCGCAAGTTCTGATATGAAAATTCAACCTAATATGCCCACCACCAAGATTTTATAACCTTCAGTCATCTAAACCTTTACCATGATCACCATAGACAAAATTCCAAACTTCTAAAATATTTCCCCTGAAGCATACCCCTCTTATTTAGGAATCAACACTTATTCATTTAATCAAATTTCCAAATTCTTTCACCTCGTCCTAATTTAGATCTGAAACCTCTAAATCCAGTTTATGAAATCCTTGAACTTGTTTAAATCAAGTCTCGTATTTACTCAACTATAATACCACTATGTCATACAAAATTTATTCTATTTATAAATCAACCTTCATATTTTCTTCAACGTTCACCTTCAAATATTATCCTTTTTGAATTCTACAATTTCCCCCCAATCATCTAAAAATAATTCCTATAACTTAAAATCCTTGTGCTCTCTCTGTCTCTAGTCACCCTCTTACAATATCTAGTTAAATTTCGTATAATCATTGAATACAATTAAATTCTCTTTTCTATTACTAAATTTCTACATAGCCTTAGAGTAAAAGTTTCCAAGAATCAATAACCAAGATTTTCCAAGTTCTCAAAACTAGGTTGACCATGAATATCCTCATTAGTTTTTGAAATACATCCAGGAATTATTCATAACCAAAATTTTCTGTGATTGTTTCTAAATTGATAACATTTATCTCTCGATTTCATTCTAAACCTTTACCACATCTCCATCTCAAATTTTTTATATTTGACATCTGACATTTTGATTCCTACAAAATCATCATATGATAACCAATTACGTCATTTTCGAACTAGATGATTTACTTCACTTTCTCAACATTTCTCGGGTTAAAATGATATGAAGATTCAAGGGTTTCAAAGTATAGCTGACAGAATTAGATACGAGACAGGGGATCGATGTAATCAGGACAGTTATATAAGACAAAGAATGATGGTAATAAAATATTGACAGGAAGAGAAATGATAATAGAATCTGTTCTGCTTATCTGTTAAAAGAAGGAACCATTTTGAAACCAGAACTATAATATCAAATCCAAGATAAGGTCTAGCAAAAATTATCGATTCATTGTATTTTGAAGAAATTCATAGCAAGAAGTTACACAATGGTTTATAATAACAGCTAAAGCTACTCCTACTCCTACTCCTAACTTAAATAATAAGAAGCAAAATAAAACAAAACAATAATTTTTTTTTGAAACACTGAAACAAAAGTAGAGAAAAACATGTTCAAACGCATTTAAGGTACAATCTGATAATCATATGCATCTATCCAAAATCATGGTACTCTAAATTCTCGTCATACTAGTAAGCGAGGCTATGATAATCACAGAGTCCTCGACTAAGGCACATACCTCTAGAATCATGGTATTTAAAATTTTTGCGATGCCGCTAGCTTGGCTGCAAAAACCTTAAATTCCCACACCCGAGAAATATATCCAAAATCAGACTATTGTAGGAACGAAATCGTAAAGCAGAATACTCTAGAGGGGGGTGAATAGAGTAGGCAGCGAAATATTGCTAATTAAAAATCTCGTTAGCAGTTAGATCACAGATATAAAAATAATCACAAAGTAAATGACAGCAATGAAAAGTAATCAGAAGGCAAACGCAAACACCGAGATTTATACTGGTTTCCCTCTTGTGAGGACTAGTCCAATCGAAAGAACTCTAGCTTCCAGTTGAATCAACTATTGGAAAATTCTGTAAGTTTTCATACGAAGTCCTTGCAACTTCTACAGACGCGAGCTTTAATATGAAGAACTCGACCAACTTCAATTGTGAAGAGTTGTATCTTCAATCAAGCCTCTGATTACAACCGCTCTGAAACTTCTAGACCGTACCGTACTGGCAAATCGAATAGAGGATTATAACTGGCTTGGGATTTGAAAATTTAAGCTTTTGAGAACTCTTTGGAGAAAATGTAAGCTTTAGAAGAGAAGAGATTGAAAGTGAATTGGTGATTTGAAATGATCAAAATACTTCTCTATTTATAGTTTTTCCAAAGACAGAATTCTGGCAGAATTCGGGCAGAACTCTGACAGAGCTCTTTATAACAAACCGCAATTGAAGGGTGACCAAGTTCAAAATCAAACGTTCACATAACGTTCAACTTGGCCGAACTATGGCCGAACTCTGGCCGAGTTCTGCTAAGGTTCTGCCAGTTGATTTTGAGAAAAATCATTTTGGCTTTTTGAAAAATCCTTCAGAAGCTTTTTGTAAAATAGAATATTTTTCAAAAATATAGGTCATTTTTAAAAGGATAGGGTGATTTTAAAAAACGATTCCGGACAGCCTATTTGCCTGTACGAATTGGTGTACAATGTATTCCTAGACTCAATAAAATGAAAAATTATATTACTTTGAAGGAAATACATTCTGAGTGGCAAACAGCTTCAGTCTTGAACATAGTAGATATCCATCATTGAGCAGTGTCCAAAACGTCGTAGGTAAACATCTGAATTGCCTTGCATTTATATCGAGACAGAGTTTGATCAATTATTAAAATCAGGTTTGACCATGACCAATGGGCCAACAATCTCCCCTATTTTGATAATTGACAAACCTTGTCGATATAACATCTGAGTATGGATCAATTCAAAAATGTGTAATACCAGAGAAAAGAAAAATTGTTCATAACCTGCATTCATGAAGATGTTAGATCCTATTTCTCTTCCGTTGTCACTTAGCAAAATAATTGCAAAAGAGAAAGCTCCCCCGCAATAAATGCATAAGTAAACAACAGTGAAGAAACACAAATAAAAGTATATAAGAACATTCATCACTGGCATGGTATAAGAATTATTATATAAACAACACAGGCATGGTATTTGTCATAGGCAGTTTATATGAAAGCATAAAAAGAGAGATAATGTTATAATAAAGCAAAAATGCTGAGCTGAATAAGTGAACTAAATAAAACATATGCCAAACTGAGGCATAATAAAAATATGTCTATGAAGAGTCACAGATAATAACTAAACTAAGAGTACTGATAATATCGTGGAATGTCGGAGCATTTCCAAGTAAACATAAAATAAAATATCAGTCTCAATATGTAACATCTCAAAAATCATCATCGTCATCGGCTGCAGCGCCAGCATGTCTAGATGGACCAGCTCCAAAAGTACCAGCTCCAGAAGTATGAGAAGTGGCACCAGAAGTACGATACCAATCGTAAGCATTCCCTGGCTGGAACAGAGAGTGGACCGCCTCATCATCAATGTGGTAGCCAGAAACAGAAGGGTCTCGAGGTAGAGAACTAGCAGAGTGAACCGTCTGCATAAATCTCAGATCGGCGAAGGAGTTGGCAATAGCCTGGAACCGAGTCACGTCACGGAACTCATGTTCCCTGGAAGTGTCAACATAAAATGACTGCAGATCTGATAAGTGCTGATGAATACCCTCAAATGTCATAGGGTAAGACTGAGGAGGACCAGGTGCTGTGGGAGTAGGTGCAGGAGGAGCAGGTGCAGTAGGTGGAGGAATAGTGGCATTGCTACGACGAGAGAGTTTGAGGAACTTGGGCTCAGGGTCAATAGCACAAGTGGATAGGTCAATGTTAAATCTCTGAAAGATGCGTGGGATGATCATCGCATAAGAGAGGTTGCGGTCTCTTCCGCGACATCTACCATCATCTGAATGATAGTCTTAGGGGCAGAAAAAAGAATCCCCTTAAGAATGTGATATAGAGCAGAAAGCTCAAGTGCAGTGACATCATCTTTGGAAGTGGATTTTGAAAGTAAAGTGGAATAGATGATGCGATGTAATTCGTAGTTAAACAAGTTCAAGTTATTGGCCTTGAACTTTCCAGGGCGAGCACGTACGGGTGCACAAAGCTCATTCTTGAAACTAACGAGAGTCGTACCATCGGGGAAGTCGAAATCAGTGATGTCATCGAGCGGGGCACCTTCGTTTGGAATACCAAGGATTTCTGCTAACATTTCATTGTTAAACTCGATATCTATCCCTCCGACACGTGTTCTCGCGGTAAAAGTGTCTAACACGAAATTACAGTAAAATAATCTAATGGCATTAGTAGCTATAGGGAATTGTAAAGAAACAAAGTGTTGTAACCCTAATGCCTCAAAGTAAGGACGATGGTCGGGAAAGACAATCCATTTGATCGGAGATCCGGTACAAATAGTACGCATAATGAAATCGGTATACCATAATAGGGCTTGGTCGGGAGTTTTAAAGTAAAACTCGTCCGATGCCCCGTCATCCGATTGGACCAGAGAAAAGAGGGAATTCGTATGCAGATCCGAAGACGATGCCTCTTCACTGGCATTGGTCTTCTTCCTCTTGAAAGGATTGAATTCCTTAGGCATTCTATCCCAAAATCTAGAAACCCTAACAATTGGAAAGTAGAGGAGAGAAGGAATTATACCTTCCGAGAGTTAGATATGCTGTAGAGGACAAAATTCTCTGCACGAATCCAAAGTTTGGACGAAGATCTCCACGCGGATTGGAAGAAGGAATGTGGAGACGAACTAGGGTTTAGGGGGCACGGCTGCTGCTGTTTAGATGATGTTTGGAAGAATGAAAAAGAGGGGACCTCGGGTTCTGACTGGTACATATATATACCCAGCCGAACTCTGGCCGAATTTGGACCGAACTCGGGCCGAATTCGCCAAGGGTTGCCTGGCTATATATGTGTAAGAAAAATAACAATGGGCCACATCTTTTTCATTAATTCATTTCAAATGTTTAATTCAGAGTTTAGTAATTTTAAATCTCAAAATAATATAATTGATATTATTTTATAAATTAATATTCTTTACTCAGCATCTGTCTCAGATTAGTTGTAGGAGTACTGTCCCAGCTAACAGAGGTTCACCGGGGAACTCTTAAGTACCGCTTCGCTTCGACCGTAGTTGTGGTGACAGACAGACTCTTTTTAGGCTTGTCTCGAAAACAGTTATTGAGTATCGAATAAATTAATTAATAAAACAAAATTAATTAATATTATTGATATCTAAAATTCCTAATTCTCGACGTAAATAATTGAAACGATCTTCCACTAAAGGTTTTGTGAGTATGTCAGCTAATTGATTATGTGTGTCTATGTATACAAGGTCTATATCTCCATTTTGTTGATGATCTCTAAGAAAGTGATGTCTAATCTCGATATGTTTAGTACGAGAGTGACATACTGGATTCTTAGTCAAATTAATAGAACTAGTGTTGTCACAGAAAATGGGTATGTGTGTAAAATATAATCCATAGTCTTCTAAAGTTTGCTTTATCCATAAAATTTGTGCACAACAACGTCCTGCGACGATATACTAAGCCTCGGTTGTTGATAATGCAACAGAATTTTGCTTCTTACTAAACCAAGAGACTAGAGCTTTTTCTAGGAAATGACATGTGCCGCTAGTGCTTTTTCTATCTACTTTGCATTCGGCAAAATCAGCATCAGAATAATCGGTCAGGTCAAACGATGTGGTTTTGGGATACCATAAGCCGACAGAAGAAGTGCCTTTAAGGTATCGAAAGATACGCTTAACTGCGCACAGATATGATTCCTTGGGATTAGCTTGAAAGCATGCACATAAGCAAACACCAAACATAATGTCTGGTCGACTAGCAGTTAAATATAGCAAGCTACCGATCATACCTTGATACTTACGTATGTCGACGGGTTTGCCTTGTTCATCAATATCAAGCTTGGTTGAGGTCGCCATTGGAGTGCTAAGTGGCTTTACTGCTTCCATGTCGAACTTCTTTAACAGATCCTTTGTGTACTTTGCTTAATTTATGAACGTCCCATTGTTGGTTTGTTTGATTTGCAGTCCGAGAAAGAATTTCAGCTCTTCCATCATTCTCATCTCAAACTCATTCTGCATACACTTTAAAAATTCTTGACAAAGAGATTCATCAGTAGATCCAAAAATAATATCATCTACATAGACTTGAATCAAAAGAATATTATTATTCAAAGATTTTAAAAATAATGTAGTATCAACCTTTCCCTTTGAAAAATCGTTATCAAGTAGAAAAGAGCTTAGACGATCGTACCAAGCACGAGGGGCTTGTTTCAAACCGTATAAGGCTTTTTTCAATTTGAAAACATATTCAGGAAATTTGAAATCAGTAAAACCGGGAGGTTGAGCTACATAAACTTCTTATTTTATAAAACTATTTTAAAATACGCTTTTGACATCCATTTGAAATAACTTAAAATTATGAAAACATACAAATGCACATAACATACGAATGGATTCTAATCTTGCAACTGGGGCATAAGTCTCATCGTAGTCGATACCTTCTTCTTGATTGTATCCTTGAGCTGCGAGTCGAGCCTTATTACGAGTCACTAAACCATTCTCGTTCAGTTTATTTCGGAATACCCATCGGGTGCCATTGACCGGATGATCAATGGACTTGGGAACAAGTTCCCAAACTTGATTCTGTTCGAATTGGTTTAATTCCTCTTGCATAGCATCTAACCAAAAATTATTACTACATGCTTCATCAATATTTTTGGGTTCAAACTGCGAGACAAATGCAACACAAGAAGCTATATCTTTATTCGAGGAACGAGTACTTACACCCTTGGTAATCTCACCAATTACCAATTCCTTTGGATGATTAGCCAAGAATCTCATCTCTTTTGGTATAGTCTCAAGATTGCTAGTTCCGGCTTCTTTGCTTGGGGGTTCATCTGATGCCTGATGTGATGGTTCTGTATCTTTGTGTAAAGGTTTTACAGTAGCTGTACTTGGTGTGATTATGTCTTCATTGTCATCATCGTCTAAGTGTTGATTTAGCTCATCAAACTTGACATTGATAGATTCTTGATGATCATGGTTCTTTTGTTGAAGACTCTGTATCCTTTACTCTTTGCTGCATAACCTAAAAATATACCTTCGTCGGCATTTTCATCAAATTTACTCAAATTATCTTTAGTATTAAGAATAAAATATTTACAACCAAAGATCTTGAAATATGAAACATTTGGTGTTCTATCAAACCATAGTTCATAGGGAGTCTTCTTCGATATAGGTCGAATTAGAACCCTATTGAGAGTATAGCATGCTGTATTTACAGCTTCAACCCATAAGTATCTAGGTAGACTAAACTGGTTTAACATTACTCTAGCCATTTCAGATAGAGTTCTGTTCTTACGTTCTACAACTCTATTTTGTTGCGGAGTCCTAGGGCAAGAGAATTCATGCAGATAACCGTATGTGTCACAAAATTGCTTGAATTTCGTATTCTTAAATTCGTCACCATGATCACTACTAATGCGAGTAATTATGAACCCTTTTTCATTCTGTACTTTCTTGCAAAAGGTGACGAATTTTGATAATACATCGTTCTTACGTGCAAGAAAATAAACCCATGTATATCTAGAAAAATCATCTACAATCACGAATGCATATAACTTACCACCTAGACTAGCAATTCTACTTGGTCCAAATAAGTCCATATGCAACAGTTGTAAAGGTCTAGTGGTACTTACAGCGTTCTTGGATTTGAATGTGGATTTGGTAGCTTTGTTCTTTTCACGTTCACTACATACCGTATCATTCTTGAAAGAAATATTCGGTAAGCTGCGTACCAACTTCATTGTAGATAGTCTTGAAATTGTATCCATGTTTGTATGACCGAGTCTCATATGCCATAGATGACTCTCAACGCTTTTGGTCATCAAACATCTACCTACTTTGTTAGCATCTTCCAACAAATAGAATACATATATGTTGTCTTCCCTAATACCTTCAAATATAGTACTACCAGTTGAACTATCAACTATAGTATATTTATCTTTTATGAAGTTAATACCATAATCGTGATCAGCTAAATGGCTTATGCTGAGCAGATTATGTTTTAACTCGGTAACTAGACAAACATCTTTAATCACTGAATAGGGAGCCTTACCAATGTCACCAATACCGATTATGTACCCTCTTAAATTATTACCGAAGGAGACGTATCCTTCTTTATTCCTCTTCGACAGTGTTGCAAATAATAAAGCGTCACCGGTCATGTGCCGTGAGCAACCGCTGTCGAGGATCCATTTGCTCCTAGCATGTGAAGGGGGTCCCACCTACAAAACAATTTATAGATGAAACTCTTGGTTCCCATTTCTTGTAGGGTCCTGACTGGTTAGTTTTTGGTATCCATCCATAAATATTTAAATCCACTAACTTTCTGATTCTACATGCAGAAGATATATAACTAATGAGGCCACAATAATGACATTTAGCATGTTGAGTGTTGAAAGTAGTATGAGGTGCATGATTGGTAGGTTTTAGTTTTCTAGTATAGAAGAATGCATGCCTATTTGTCTTCTTGTGCGGAGTTTTGGTATGGTTTGGTCTGACAGTGTCGGGCGTGTTCCGATGATTCGATAATTGACACGTGTTAAAATAGGAAGCAGCAACTTCAGGCCGTTTTCCTAAACTAATTTCCAACTTTTTGGAAGTGTCATATAATCTAGTATGGTCATATATGAGTGATTCTAATCTGACATGTGCATACTGGAGACTCTTTCTCTCCTTAGATAGGTCTTCCTTTAACTGGATAATAGTTTGGTCTTTTTCTTCGGATATTTTAACAGTCTCGTGTAATAACAACTTAATAGAAGAAAGCTAACCAGACTCATTTGAAGATTCATTATCTCTAACATGATCTAGTAGGTCGATAAGTCTTCTTATTTCACTTTTGTACTCTTTGTGTACCTTCTTAGAGGTTTCATATTTACTATACAGTTTCCTGTAATCATTTAGCAGGTCACTGAAAGCCTCTCCTAGTTGCTCAAATGTGAAATCATCATAAGGGTCAAATGGAGGATTAGTGATTACCTGATCGCAAGCCATCAAGCATAAATTTGCAGCATCATCTAATTATTCCTCTTCTGAGTCGTTGGCTTCACTTTCATGCCATATGCTTGTGTTGGTGTACTTCCTTGATGTAGATTTCTTCAGGTAGCCTTTGTCATATTTGCTGCTTTTCTTTGATGATGATATTGTTGGATAATCTTTCTTCATGTGTCTTTTCTTCTTGCATCCATAGCAAATAGGAACTTCCTCGTTGTTGTTGTTGCTGTCTTTTGTTCTCCTATTAAATCTCATGAACTTCTTGAATTTTTTTACCAGAAGAGCTTGATCTTCAGAGTCGGAGTCGCTGTTATCAGAGTCGTCTTCGACAGTTCTTCTATGTTGAGCCTTGAGAGCGATCGACTTTTCTGACTTCTCCTTTGGTGTAGCATCTTCAAATCTTGAAGTTCTAACTCGTGAGTGAGTAGCTTAACCATGAGTGTTTCCAGAGACATTATTGAGAGGTCGATCCCTTCAATGATTGTTGTAGCCTTTGGAATCCAGTTCTTTATAAGAGCTCGTAGAAGTTTGCGAATCTTCTCATGGTTACTGTAATCCTTGTCTAGTAAAGACAAAGGATTTACAATATCCAAGAATCTTGTAAACATCTGAGTGACTGATTCACTTGGCTTCATTTTGAATGCCTCATACTCTTGAGTAAGTCTGCTGATCTTTGACTCCTTGACTTGTGTTGTTCCTTCGTAGGTTACTTCGAGAAGTTTTCACACTTCGCTTGATGTTGTGCAAGTAGACACCCTGTTGAATTCAGTTCTGTCTAAAGCACAAAATAAAGCGTTAATAGCACGTGCGTCAAGACTGGCCTTTTTCTTTTCCTCCTCTGTATATTTGTTATGGGGTTTTTCAACTAAAACTCCATGAACATTAATATGAGGGGGCTTTTTATTGCCATCAATAACTACAGACCATAAGTCAAAATCAAGAGATTTCAGAAAGAAACTCATACGTGTTTTCTAATAAGTATAATTTGTGCCGTCAAACAGTGGAGATCTGTTTGTGGCTTGGCCTTTACTTATGAATTTCACAGTTGCCATGTGTAATGTTGTGATCTATATAACAATTGAATATAACTGCAATTTTACCTTGCTTTACCTGTATAACCCGCTCTGATACCAATTGTAGGAACGAAATCGTAAAGCAGAATACTCTAGAGGGGGTGAATAAAGTAGGCAGCGGAATATTGCTAATTAAAAATCTCGTTAGCAGTTAGATCACAGATATAAAAATAATCACAAAGTAAAAGACAGTAATAAAAAGTGATCAGAAGGCAAACGCAAATACCGAGATTTATACTGGTTTTTCTCTTGTGAGGACTAGTCCAGTCGGAAGAACTCTAGCTTCCAATTGAATCTACTATTGGAAAATTCCGCAAGTTTTCATACGAAGTCCTTACAACTTCTACAGACGCGAGCTTTGATACGAAGAACTCGACCAACTTCAATTGTGAAGAGTTGTATCTTCAATCAAGCCTCTGATTATAACCGCTCTGAAACTTCTAGACCGTACCGCACTGGCAAATCGACTAGAGGATTGTAACTGACTTGGGATTTGAAAATATAAGCTTTTGATAACTCTTTGGAGAAAATATAAGCTTTAGAAGAGAAGAGATTGAAAGTGAATTGGTGATTTAAAATGATCGAAATCCTTCTCTATTTATAGTTTTTGCAAAGACAGAATTCTGGCAGAATTCGGGCAGAACTCTGACAGAGCTCTTTGTAACAAACCGCAACTGAAGGGTGACCAAGTTCAAAATCAAACGTTCACATAACGTTCAACTTGGCCGAACTCTGGCCGAATTCTGCTAGGGTTCTGCCAGTTGATTTTGAGAAAAATCATTTTGGCTTTTTAAAAAATACTTCAGAAGCTTTTTGTAAAATAGGATATTTTTCAAAAACATAGGTCATTTTTAAAAGGATAGGGTGATTTTGAAAAACGATTTCGGACAGCCTATTTGCTAGTACGACTTGGAGTACAATGTAGTCCTAGACTCAATCAAATGAAAAATTATATTACTTTAAAGAAAATACATTCTGAGTGGAAAACAACTTCAGTCTTGAACATAGTAGATATCCATCATTGAGCAGTGTCTAAAACGTCGTAGGTAAACATCTGAATTGCCTTGCATTTATATCGAGACAGAGTTTGATTAATTATTAAAATCAGGTTTGACCATGACCAATGGGCCAACAACTATATATCCTTACCATGCTGGCTAATGTGACTGTAGAAGACTAGATTCCATAACTGAGATGACCTAGCCCATATAATTTCATCTTGACAAAAAATAAATCAACAATGGATACCAAAAATCAAATTCATTAACTAACCCAAAAAGGTAAATATAAACTGTTAGAATCAAATTTTGAGATATTTTATAATAAGATTCTCAAGGGTCATCCCAGAAATCTCTCAAGGAATCCTAACTGTGATTGAGTACCTTCAAAAATG
This sequence comes from Iris pallida, assembly GCA_029216955.1. Taxonomy (NCBI): domain Eukaryota; kingdom Viridiplantae; phylum Streptophyta; class Magnoliopsida; order Asparagales; family Iridaceae; genus Iris; species Iris pallida. The sequence goes on along the minus strand of JANAVB010040018.1, from coordinate 12,470,443 downwards.
TATCCTAATCCTACTGCAGGCTGTAGTGATACTCTAGTTCGAATACCACTACACAAACTCGACCTGCATAGGCCACCACTAAAAACGTGTCACGACCCGCACCCTAGTGTAAGGGCACAAGAAGTGGGTACGTCCAGCCTACGCCACAGTATCGGCGGTAGAACATTGTCCTAGGTCAATCATCTAACAATATATAAGGTACTTGCACAGTATATACACTCCGAATGGAGGTGACATAGCAGAATACAGTCTCAATCACATCTAAGGTGGAATACAATAAAAGATAGATAGATAAAACTGAAATCCACAAAGAGATACAACAGATAGAAGTCTAAGTGTCTAAGATATCAAAAATCCAGAAAACATCTCAAATCTCAATTACAGTAATCCATAGAGTAAATACAGCTCAAGACAACTGAAAATAAAATAAGAAAAACCCTAGCTATCTACTCCAACCTCTACTGTGTCTCCTCTAGGCTAGCAGATAACCTCCAAGCTATATGTAAAATTTATCAACATGTCCAGTCAGGACGGGAGCGAGTACAGTACATCTCAATAAGTCATAACAGGTTAGGAAATATAATCATGCTAGAGAGTAAGATACATGAAACTGAAAGAACAACATAATGTAAAAAAGAGAGACTATAAGTAAATAGCTACAATATATAAGAGTAATAACAGTGCTAGTGATTCGGAGTACAAGACGGTTATGTAAATGGCACGATATTGTACACGAGTAATCTACAGAGGTTGTACACGAGTAATCTACAAGATTGAATACATAACCACTTCTACTTCCCAGCCCCCAATCAATACACAAGGATCCAGTCAAGTTATGTTATTGCACACGATGAGGAATATACACGAAGATCATGTGAGCACATGAGAGTACACGATTTTACACGATTTATATACGAATGTCACGAATACAAGGAGTATACGATGCTCACGATAAAGTACACGAACATGAGATACCCGATGTATCCGCTAAGGGGATAACATCGCACGACAAGATCCATATAGTACTAATCCGTGTTACCAATGTGTCAGCATCAAGTAAAGTAATCTAAAGCAAAAAATATAATCCTAAACAAGATATGAAATGATCAGAGAATGTACTCGCCTCGATTTGGTTGGAGTCGACGTGCGTGACACGAACGTGTCGACACGAGGTAGGTACAATACTATGCTCTACAAGATTGTCCCAAACGATAGCACGGATAGGCCTAATGAGTCCAGAATACTCAAAATAGCCTGGTTTGGTATATAAAAGTCTAAAATCAGGATTTGGTACGATAATCAAATCAAGAAGTATAAAACGACTTTAATAGTCGCGATTATGAATAAAATATTTAGCTAATATATATATAAAAGAAATTATGGAACTTATTTTATAAGGTCAATATATAGATCACAAGTATGCCATATTCAGATAATAGTTGAAAATTGAAAACTAGTAGTCCAATAAATATTTTTAGGTACCAACAAATATTCACATTAAGTAGGTAAAAATACTATAATAATAATTTAGGTCAAAACTTACTAATAATATTTTAGAAATATTATTATATATTTTTATGTAATTTTTCAAGTAAGTAATTACGTTAATATAATAATACTAATAAAGATAATAATGAGACCAAATTATATACATTACACATAAGTATCTCAATATTTATATTAATAGCAAAACTAATTAATTTACTAATTAAATAAACCCTAAACCAAATAACTAAAATAACTATAACTATTTAACTAAAAAAAATTCTCTAACTATAAATTAATAACTTAAGCAATTATATATAATATATAACCTATCTACGGGTCTGATCCCCAATCCATATTAACCCTAATTTATACTAGCAACTACATTAATAATAACAGATAAAAAAATGATAGAAACTATTTAATGATAATAATAGTAACAATAATAATAAATTTCTTAATTAATGTCATTAATACTAATGACATCCATTAACCCTATTCTATAACCCAAGCAAAATAAATGGGGTTGAGCCACGCACCCCTTAAATAATCAAGGAGGGGGCTCCAGCACCTCATTCTATAGCTTTCCCAAAAAAAAAATTAGAAACGAAGTGAGGGGGTGAGAGAGACGAGAGGAAAAGCTCACAGTGGTGGATTTACGTTGGCGGAGAGGTCAGCGGCAGGGAGGAGGGGCGAGTGGCGACGCGCGGCTCGGGGCGGCGTCAGACAACAGCGCTAGAAAGGTTCGGTCGAAAGTCAACACACCGGTCGAGACGCGACGGAGGTCGCGGACGCGGTCGTCAGGCGGAGGTCCGAGATGTCTCGGCAGAGGGGAGCATCGGTTGGGGCGGCGATGGGTTGTGCCGGCGGAGTGAGGTGGGCCCAGGCGGAGTGCTCTGGAGGTGCGGTGCCCAGGTGGAAGGACGTCGGCTCCGACGAGGTCGGAAAGGAGGTCGGATGGAGTCCCGCTCTCTTCCTCTCTCTCTCTCTCTATATGTATGGTGATTGATTTGGGAGAAAAGGGCTGCCCATGGTTCTGGTGATGATGGTGGGGGCAGTGGTGGTTCGGGTGGTTGTAGTCGTGATGTTGATGGTGGTGGTGGCGGTGGTGATGGTGTATGTATGGTGGTGATGGTGTATGCTATGGTGGTGGTGGCAGTGGTGACGTGTTGGTCCGGGACGGCGGTGGTCGAAGAGAGGGAGCATGGTGGTCGGTAGGCTGTGACATAGAGGCAGGGAGGATGGGAGTGTGGAGGCTGTAGCTAGAAAGTAGGTTTAGGAAATTTCTAGGTTTTTGGGATTGGGTGTAAAAATATTGGGAAGGGGATTTATTTATAGGATAGAAGGGGGAAACCCTAAGAAAATGTATATGTAATAGAAAATTAGGAAATTTAGTAAAAAACTAACATACAAACCACTAACTGCTAATCCTAACATTATCACCATCTGTTGATTAATTAGCACTAATAATTATTAGCTATAAATTAATAGATTAATTACTAATTACTACTAATTAACAAAGGGCTAATTACAATTTAGCCAATATTTCTAACGACTTAAATAATACTAATTTATTCACTAATTATTTATATATATTTAACAATTATTTATTTAGTAAATAAATATAATTTTGAAATTCATAACTCGATAATGTTTTTTTTATATTAAACAATATTTATAACTTATTGAATCAAAAAAAATGACAGGAAAATCCCAATAGGATAAATTCGCATAAATAGTTTTTACAAAACCAAAGACCAAGAAGGACCGATAGCAATTACGGTCAAAATTGTTTTTTCTCAAAATTAGAATTTGCACGTTTTTCGAGATTCAGAAAATTCAAAGTTTTGAAAAATACAAAATAAAAAAAAAGATTTTAAGAAATCCATTAACGGAGGTTACACTGCCTTCGGATCACAAACCCGACTTTAAATAAGATTTTAAAGTTCCTATATAAGCGAAGGAAAGAAATAGGGTTATTCAAATTCACCATCAAAAACCCATCCCTAACCCCAACCTTCAACACTCGAGCGACGCCGACACTCCCGTGCGTGACCCCGGCCGCCGGCACGCCATTGGTAGCCGCCGCACCGCCGACAAAGCCACCCAAACCGACATCAACAGGGCACCCCATGTTCCATCCGACTCAAGGTACCCAACTTCTCTCCCATTTTTCTGTAATTCTGTTCGATCGATTCTCGATCTAAGAAGTTATACTGAAAGCCCATATGACCCTCTTCGATGCTCTTCAATTATATCGAGCATTGTCGAGATGTATTGCTCGAGAAAATCTCTGAAAGTTAGGTAGAAATCATACATTCGACAGACCCCAAAACCCCACAGACCCGCGATTTGGAAGGCAATTACTGAACCATATCTTTGTGATTTAAAAAAAAATTAAAACAGTTTAGTCAACATATACGAGAGTAAAACCAAATTTGTAGATCATGATTTCATGAAGTATACGCAAAGTTATTCGAAGTTAAAGTTAGAGAAAAACTATTTTTAAAAAATATTAATATTCAGAAAATTATCCCGACACAACGTGCGTTCCGCCAATCCGGGCGACGTGGTCACGAACCGAAAGCATCGAAAGGTGCGTATCGGCTTCGCGGACGTGTGGGCTTTGACGGAATTCAAATTGATTGCGTGTGCGCGACAAATTTGTTACGTATCCGTCAAAATTCACCGTATTGGCCTCTTTGCAAATTACCTAATTACTTCATGCACGTTCGTCGGATTGACACAAAACTTGCGCCAGCAGGATCATATCATTTTTCTGGCCCCGAACGCCAATTTTGGTCCGATTCTGAGAAGGTCGACTGGAACGCCTATTTGGCGGGCCCGCGACCCGCTCTAATGGAAGAATTGGTGCACGGCTCTTCGGAATCCAAAATTGGACATACCGTTGGGTTTGTCTCCTCAAATCGAACCTATAGACATGTAGTTTGACGACTTTAGAGACCTTAGGATCTGGCATGCGTTTCGGTGCAAAACGGGTCCAACGGCGGACATCAGTTTGACCCGAAATTACAATTTTGCTCCTGATCCTGAATTAGACTTTTGGACAGGCATTTCCTGGACATATCTTATATTTTGAACACGTTCGTGGTATTTATTTTAGCATCCGAGGGCATATGCAGGATTTGGCTTTCATCGTTTGTTATTCTGACGGTTCGAGCTATTTGACGTCTCTCTTTTGCACACAACCTCAAGCAAGATACCTTACCATATTTACTGCTTATATTTAGTCTGCATTTTAGTTATTTGTGTATCACTATTTATTTATTTCTAAGTTCTTGTAGTTGTACCATTATTACAATTCTTGATTTATTACCTACTCAGTGATATTAGCTTTACTTTACTTATTATCCTTTGATTGCATATGGACCTAGAGTTAAGAGACTAACATCTGTAGTGTATTACATAAACCTTGACACATTTATACCACGAGATATGTGTGAGATGAGTAGCATGTAGAGGTACTTGCGTGTTGGCTGATCACCCGTGCGCATGCGTTAGGCCTAACTGTTAATAGAGGCATGTTAGGAGACTTATGTCACTCCCATTGTTCGTTATACGTATTTTCAGTATATGTGTACGGACTCCCGACTCGTATTTTGACTTTTCTAGCATGGCTTGGCTTGGTTTAGCTTGGCTTGGATTATTTTGGCTAGGTTTGAACCAAGTTGGTTCAAGATGAAACCACCCCTTTATAACCCATCTACTTTTTCTCTCTCTTCATTATTTCTCATAACTTCTTCTTTTTCTCCATTAAAACCTCTCCCCCTCCAAAGGCAAGTGCTAGCTTGCTTCATGGAGGAACTCCATTTTTGTTGTTCCATTATCTTTCCTACATGATTCTAAGGCTATTTAATACTTGGTATTTTTGGTTTTGAAGGATTAGTTTTTGTAGATCTAAGTTTATGCAAAACTTGATTTTCTTGGGTTTTGATCTCTCAAACTTTATTATTTTTAAGTTTTGATTGTTCCATGTTGTAGAGAATTTGATTTTACTGAAGTTAGACCTTTGAAAACCCGGATTTCGTTTTGTTTTGAGCGATTTATGACCTTGATATGCGTCCACTGCACGCTTCCTTGGGAGCATAGCTATATGTATGCGCCCAAATCCCCCTTACTCACTCTAGTGGGCGCATAGCCCCAAGGCCCTCCCTGGCTTGGGCGCATAACTTTGTATGCGCACAAGTGCACCATGTCTCCTTCCTTGGGTGCATAGACACCCTAACTCTACCCTTTGGGCGCATGCATGCAAGCGCATGTATGTGGGCGCATAGCTTAGGCGCATGCCTTCCCAAACCATCGTCTCTCCATGATACCCCTTGCCTCACTCATATATGTGGGCGCATAGACCTTACACCCTGCCTCACTCAAGTGGACGCATGCCCTTAGGCGCATAGCCTTGGGCGCATGCCACTCTCTGCATATTTATTTTTGGTGCATGATCTTCATGTCACCCCATGGTCTTTAGTGTGAATGGTGACTTTCGTTATACCCCTTTACTTGACTAAGTCCTATAATATTATTTTCCATGTTGCACATGTACTCTGAGCTCTAAACACAATCTTGGTATGACACGTACACTCTCTAACAACTCCTTGATAGTGATCCGTCGGGGTGCACTTACATGAACATGATATGACAATGTGACTTTACATGATAACTCTTGATAGTGATCCGTCGTGGTGTACTCTTTAACCAGTAACTTGACATGATAATTCTTGATGGTGGCCCGTTGTGGCGTACCCTTGACAAGTAATCTTGATAAGTAACCTAACATGAGTAATCTTGATATGCTGTTGCGACGGCTATCTTGACCCTCTAAGTAACTCGTATCTTGACACCGTGGATGGTTGTGCTTGTATAAGCTACATGTCTCGTCTTGCATCATGTCTAGGACATGAATTCCTGATTTCTACAGTCAGGGATTCGTACTGAATCTGACTAGGATAATGACTAGATTGATCAAGTAGTCAATGAAGAGATTTCTCAGCTACAGGCAGTCCCGTTATCTGGGCGCTCTAATTGGACTTGTAGCCTGCCGTCGAGTAGGGCACATTTCCAGCGCATCGTCGTGTGTTGCACCCCCAAGTCACCTAATCCAACTCTTTCAACTTGTGACCGGATAACCTGGATTAAGACTGCAGGACTTGTGGCTGTTGGAATATCTCGATGCATCTTGTTAGTAACTAAGCTTGTGAAAACCCTAGTTAGTTAAAGTATCAAGCCGTACTCATTGCTTGGCCGTGATTGATAGATGGAGTCCCGTCTGGTCTTGCCTAGACAAGACCAGTACATGGTTACTTTCAACATGTTACTGTTATACTTTACTTTATCGATAATTGGTTAGAGACTAAGTTCTGTTCAGGTGAAGGGTTGCAACCCCGGTCCTTGTTTGGTTTACGGGTTGTAACTTAGCTACTAGAATAGTCCTTTAGTTATCTTATCATTTATCGCCTTGTTCCTCTAACTCATGTCTTTCGTTATCATTATGCCTTTATGTGCTAATATGCTGGTTTTAGTTCTTAAGTGAAGCCTCCCTTGTGGCACTTGCTCTTTCTGGGGTCTGACCCAGCTGGTTTTGTATAGCCAAATTTTGGAGTAGCACCCGAGGATCTTCCAGCCTTCCAACCAGATGGTGAACACTAGGCACAACCCTGACAACGAGTGGGTTTTATTTTGCTCTCCCACTCTATTGTAAATTATTCTTTTGAGGCGTTTAGCCGCCGAGCAAGTGTTAGCTCGTGTCAAATTTTACATTCATGTCTGCCTAAGGGCTGTAACATGATGACAAATCCTAGGGTTGATCATGTATGACTTAAACTCTTGCTAGTCTTCGTATTTTGTATGACTAGCTTCATGATCATTTAAATATGTAATGTATGGGATGCCTTACTTTGTATCTCTGATGATCTACCATCTTGTTACATTTACTTGCTTACTTGAGATTGAGACACTAGGCTTGTTATTGACCATAAGTGACTGTTGGCTTGTAGTAAAACCCTTATGCATCTAGACAGCCATGACCGTACATCGTGGTAGATTACACTTCAATGTACGTAGCTGGCTGTGTCTGTCCCCCGCTCTCCGGTATTCTGGTTCTGGGGCGTGACACGGTTTAAGTGGTGGCCCATACAAGTCTTGTAAATCAAGATATGTGAGGGTTTCACGAAATAGATGTCTCAATCAGCATTCATCCTTGATCTCTACTCGTGTCTTCTAATCTTTCCGAAATCTTTCCGAAATCTTCTGCGGCATTGTTCCTGGTTCTACCGATTAGCAAGGCGGAGCACCTCCAGTGAACCAGCAGCAACCTAGAGACCAAGCCCAGCACTCTGGAGCGGCCTTCCGAGTCATGCATTCTGGTGACCCGGAGCCACCAATTCAGCCAGTCCAACCTGTAGAGCCTGACAATAGAACCCTGGTGGGACTCATCAGGGAATTGCTTGCAACTCAAGATCGTCGGGGCGATGCCCTGCACCAGACAGTACAAGATGCCATGGGCAGAGTTGGCTTCCAAAGGAACAACGCGGCCAACAGCTTCAAGCGTCTGAACCCTCCTTTATTTGATGGAAGTGAAGATGCTATTGCTGCCGATGCGTGGCTTTAGGACATAAAAGTTATCCTGGAGGCAGCTAGGATTCCTGAGGAAGAGAAGGTGGCCGTTGTGCGCCTGCAGTTATTGGATCTAGCCCGCAGCTGGTGGGCGATGCTAGCAGTTAGATTACCGACGCCTGTCTCATGGGCGGTATTCAGCAATAAGTTCCAAACCAAGTACTTCGACGCAGTAGCTCGGTATGATCTGCAGACGAGATTCACCAATCTTAAGCAGATGGGAAAGACGGTCGATGGATATGCGACCGAGTTTTCTAGACTTAGTCGGTTTGTTCCTACCTTGGTGGCAACCGAGTTGGATCGAGCCCAGCGATTCCAGCAGGGGCTCCACCTAGAGATTATTATATCAGTGGAGCAGTTTGAGCACCAGACTTTTGATGCCGTCTTGCGAGCAGCGAAGAGGCATGTGTCACGACCCGCACCCGCTTTTCGAATACGAGATGTGTCCAAGTCCAGCCTACGCCGCAGAGTCGGCGGTAGAACGCTGTCAAGCACATAAACAAGGCACAGAGGTAATCTAGATCTCATCCACAAGATATGATACAATCCACTAACACAAATGAAACTAAATAATGAATGATAGTATAAATAGAGTATCCAGTTTATCAAGAATTTCTAGTTACGTCCGGTGGACACATATCCACTACCAGTAGACGATAATAATACAGAAACATGGAAATGAAATAACTAAGTCTAAACTGTCAAAAGTACCCTCAGCTGTAGTGGCACCGTGGTCCAATGCTAGCTCCAACTGCTCGTGTGCACCTGGCTCAATACTCGGCTAAACCTGAAAAGATCATCAGGTCCTCAGAGGACTAGCAAGATACGTAATATACAAGCCAACAGGTAACAGTACAAATATACCAAGAAGTAAGGCACAATAAAAAATATCCAACGAGACGAAATGAACTAAAACATAAGATCTAAACACAAGGATCCTAAGACACTGGCATGCCATACTAGAAATGGGTAATAGGTTAAAGCTATAGACTGCAGTCAAGGCAAGTACTCACAATCTATAGTGTCTCAATCGCAGTCAAGGCAAGTACTCACAATCAAGACGGTAGCCAATCCTAGTATAAAATCCTATAGACCGTAGTCAAGGTAAGTACTCACAATCTATAGGATGTCAAAGTCAAGTCCTACTCAAGTCATGTCAAGTCAAGTCAAGTCAAGGCAAGTTATAGTCAAGTCAAGGGAATCGGGGTGTAGGACTAGACGACTCTATCAAGCAATACGTATGAGACTATCACAGTGAAACAGGTAGAAAAATATCATAACAGAAAAGGAACAAGAAACTAGAAACACGTAAAGTAAAACCACAACAGGATGAGTGTACAAGACATGGAATAAAGCAGTCACGAAAGTAAGAAAAAGAATAGCAGCGAGAAAGTGAACATGCATATAAATTATATTGTACGAGTTGGCAAGGTATACTTGCCTTAGGTCCTAAGCTGCTGGTACGGGTCAAAATCCGTATCAAGTCCAAGTATCCTGTTTATGCTTTACATGTCAATATACAATTGGAATCAATTTATAATTTACTAAAACTTAGTTTTCTTGGTCCATTATCGAACCCCATGGTTTACCCTACACAAATTTAACTTCAAACATCCAATGGCTCCTAACTAGTACTGCTATCTCCTTCTTACTTTATTTGCAGGAACCCAACACTTGTTCCTACATACTGACATAGCCTAAGGCTTCCATCATCCCTGTGCAGTACACTAATATACCCATGAACCCATGTTTTCAGTCTACTATTGTTATTGCTAATCCCTCTAGCACCTTGGTACAGGTCACTACCATAGTACATTAGACACACTCATAGGATTGTTATCCCTGATCCTGGATGTACATACAGAGGTAATCCCTCTATGATAATTTGGACATCTACTTATATGTTACTTATACTACTAGTCAGGGTACTCATGCATGAATATGATACCATGAGTAATGACCAGAGTTGCTGCACTATTAAAATATGTAGGCTAGTTCTTATGCTGAGGTCTGGACCTATGGTTGCCTAGTTCATATTTGGACAAGTAAGTTTCTCCTACTTATATAGCTATACACTTTGCCTATAGGGATAACTATCTTGATCCCTCCTAGTTGCCTTGTAGCAGGGACACCAAAATAGCTACATACAGACTCATTATGGCTCACATCTCACCTATGTATGCACCTGCAAATATGGTATCCTTATGGTCACACATTCAACCTTTCTTATGGGTATAGAAGGCATATAAGAAGATATGCTGGTGCAACCTTGAGAGGTATTCTCTCAAGCATACAGAGATGTGCGCTCTACTGACCTGTGCTTCTACTGATGGATAATACATTTGCACAGGATTAATCAATGAAGTGGGACAAGTATATGATATGGTTCAAATACTAGGGAATGTGAAATACAGGTATCATGTTAAGGGCTGAAATGCAGTATGAAGGAAGGATAATATACATCTCTTATGGATACTGACTTAGACTGCAGCCCCTTAAGACCTAGATACATTTGTTACTGTCATTCATCAAGACCCCACTTCAAGTGTCTATTCTTGTGCACTGAAACCCAGCCCCATATTATAACATGTTATCTATACTGATACTCCATAGCACTGGTACCCATAAATACATCTTGGTACACACAATCAAAGGAGGAGAAGGGAATACTGATGTCAGATAGCCCTCTCCTCGAACACAGGCCCAAGGCCATATCCAATGGTGGTTATATAATCATCCAGTTCAGAATTGTCTACAATGAAATACAAATGGATACACAATTTACATGGATAACATTATAGGGTACAGTTGAGGGTTCAAAGGGGAGTTCCCTATCAATATATAATGGGCAGCTAGGAAGTTCATGTCATTATCAAATTTAAGGTCCCCATGACAGAATCAAGTCAGTATAACATTGGGTATAAAAGGGGGATTCTCCCTGTTAGTATTTAACTTCCTCTACTACCCTTCTTATTCAGCCATTGAAGGACTAATTTCCTGGAACCCATCACTCTGCTCTATTTGTAAAAACATAGGCCATACTCAATAACCTGTATAGCCTACTCTTTTATCATATTACATTGGCATCTATACATGTGTTCACCAACATTAAAACATCCATTTCATAGGCACCCTTGCTCATCAGTTGACTGATACTGTGTGGGTTTATGGCATTCATAGGTACCTAGGCTTACACTCAACTGTATTACACAAGGATAGAGCCTGACCAACCTGTCTATCATCCTCTCTTCCTGTCAGTTGAAACCTAGAAGATTTACTTGCCATTACCCATTGGGTACACAGAGGGTCCATCTTAATAAGGGAATTGATATCTGAACTCAACTCCTGCATACAAGAGAATTATGGATGTAACATCTACTTGATATAATCTGGTTACCAAAGAGCAGGGCAACACAGGTACTAGTGTATGGATCACAGTCACACATAGGCTTCCTGTTAGTAAGTTCCTTTACACTAGTACCTATAGAGTAGAACTTACTGTCACTAGACTGCCCTTCCTATTTTTCTACCATCTGATGCTATAATTTAAGGTACTGTCTACATGGTATTGCTTGCATACTGAATTTCCATATTGCTTATAGGTTGGTCTTGACATGGAGACATGGTGTCTTATGTTAAGGCCTCTTACAGTGTACAACATATAGGTAATTGCCTAAGCCAATATAGGTGTACCTAGCCACCTAGCACCACAGTTCACCTGTGCCTCCCTCATCATGTTTAATCCTAACCACACAAGTATTCCTATATTGATGTATCACCACCTAGTATAACACACAGGTATTTCCACCATCTCCTTTGTCCTGTGGGGAAGTATAGGTCAATGATTTACTGAACTCGAGAGTAGAGGGTGCCTCCTTTGGCACATCATATCCTGTATTACTCAATGTTTTCCCTGGTACTGCCTATTGTCCACAGGTCATGAGATTTGGTAGTAGCCCTACTGAGTACATTGGTATCCTGGTTACACCTATCCTATCCTACCTTTTTAACAGATTCAACCTTAACTCTCCACTGAAGCCTGTAGCTTGGTCTTCCAATTACTTAGGTTTCCCAGGTCACCTTACCCATACACTAGTCCCTATAGTTGATACTTCTCACAGATGGAACAATACCCATGCTGGAACACCCAATATCCAATGTCTAATATGGAGAACCTGGTACAATCAACATCTCAACCCACGAGTTGTGTCTCTGTTACTAGTGTCAACAGGTACTGATGCAAACTATAATAGGTCCTACATTGGAAACTGACCAATGCATTGATTATAATCAGTGTGGTGTTACAAGACTGGTCATCTAATCCTGACACAATTTCCCCATGTTTATGGTATGCCACTAGTACTCATTTGCGTATTCCTGATACCTGCACTGCCTATTCCAGATCTGCCCATATTTATTCCACTGAACCCTTTTTGAGTGATTTCTTCAAATAGTTAACCACAGACCTATAGTAAGTCACAAACAGAAATTGGTTTAAACGCTTACCTTCTAGGTTGTCTGCTTCTTCTTGAAAACTCTCTCGAAGATCCTACGAGAGGGTGGCTCTCGAACTCGTGGTTGTTCCAGCGCCGTAGAGGAGGGGAGAGATAGATTTTAGGGTTTATAGAAGAGAATCGACTACTCCCCTAGCCTGTATTTATATAAACTGCTTTGATTTGATCAAAGAGGAGGTTTTGATAGGATGAAATCTCCTCTGAATTCTTATTTGAATTCAGATTTGGATTCAGAGTCTACGAATTTGAACTGGATCAAGGGAACATTGTTGAAAGATTGGTTTAAAGATTTGAATTTTAGGATTTTGCACTCAAGCCCTCGCAAATTGTATATTTGCAGATTCCCCTCCCATGCTTATCCATTTACTAATACTTAATATATATTATATATATATTCATGTGTTTGCCTAAATTTATCTATATATATTTATAAAAAATAAATAAAACAAATAATGCAAAATGGGGATTTCGGGTCAAGGGCTCACAAACCTACCCACCTTAAAATAATTTCGTCCTCGAAATTCAAATAAAGTTGTGATATAAACGAATAGTCAAAATTGTCGCTACCAAAATATTTTCAAGTTCTCACAAAATCTAATATAGGACTCTCAATGGTACTTATTACTATAATCTATTATGAACTTCCATCAGCTCCTGCTTGTAGTGCTGGCTCATCCTCCATGATCATGGCAAAAGCTTGCCCTCCTGGTGCTACAAGTCGACGCTTTGGACAATCTCGCAACTGATGCTGATCTGAACCACAGTTTAAATATTGGTCCAGTCTCCGGCGGCAGTCGTTCTCGCTGTGTCCCTTCTTTCTGCAATGCTGACATGTTGGAAGTTCTCGATTTGAGGTGTCTTTTGGCTGTTGATGATGCTGCTGTGCTGGGATGTTGGGGTATTTCACCGCTCCTGTTCGGCTGCTGCCTCCTCCATACGCGTCTCGATCTCTCTTCCTTTTGCGCTTCAATTCTGTCTCTACCGCCTGTGCGACCTTCAAGATCTTCTCGTAAGTGGTAGCCTGGCTGGTGGCAATGGCTATGCGAATTTCATATGAAAGTCCTTTCCTGAACTTCTTGGCTTTGGCTGCAGGGGTCAAGGCGTCTGCAAAGCGGCTGAGGCGGAAGAACTCTGCGGTGTATTCGTCGACGGAGAGGTTTCCCTGTTCCAGGCTCTCGAACTCATTCTCCAACTCTTCACGGGCTGCTTCAGGATAGAACTTCATCTTGAACAGCTCCTTGAACTCCTCCCAAGTCACGTCTGGTGCGGTGAACCGAGGCTCGTCTATATACCACGTGTGGGCGATGTCGTAAAGCTGCATGCTAGCATTCTCGACCTTCAGGTCTTCAGGAACTCGAGCCCTCCGAAGGTTACGGTCTACGTTCTCTAACCACTCATCTGCGTAGAGAATCCCTTCTGTTCCTTCGAATTCTCTGGGCCTAAGGTCCACGAAATTCTTAGAAGTTCCAGGACGCGGTCGTGAAGCGTCTCTAGTCTGGATAGCCTCTCTCAAAGTATCGTGGAAGACGTCAGCCTGTCGCGTCTGAGAAGTCATGAGCTGCTGGAAGATCCCGAGGAGGGCAACATTGTCTAGCGGAGGTGGCGAAGGCAGAACATATGCTGGGTACATGGCAGGCGCTGGATACGTCGCATCATCAGGGTGTAAACCCATGCGCATCAGCGGTAGTGCTTCGGCGCATCATCAGGGTCTAAACCCATGCGCGTCAGCAGTAGAGCCTCAGCGCATCTTCTGGGCTTAAACCCATGCGCGTCGGCGACAAAAACCTCGGCATATCATCAAAAGACTCAAGGTCTATGTGCATTGGTGTACGTAAAACGAAACTTACCAACCACCTCCGGTCGAACTTCGACAGGCCGACGGAGAACATCGGCTGCTGCAGCTTTCACAGGCTCCTTTCCCTTGCCAGAACCGCCGCGAGGAGTCTTGGGAGCCATTTCTTTGAGAAGAAAAGTTAGGGTTTTTGAAAAAGAACTCTAAAGAAAGCAAAAGCAAGGAGAAGAAGAACTCTCTCTCTCCATCTCTCGCCTATTTATAGGGCTTGGTCGCACGCGTGAACCGATGACGTGTGATCTCAGCCGTCGCCTCGGGTTCTGTGAAGAGATAACCACAAATAAAACCCAAAAAGATCATCATTAATCTTTTTTTAGGTTACCGAGGCATCATTATTTGCACTAACTGAGCGGAGCATGCGCCCAGCACTGACGTGCGGAGTATCTATGCGCCCTGACGATTATGCGCCTCCACTACCATGCTTCTTATTCAAAGTATTCCAAAACTTACCCAAAAGTTTTGAAAACTGTGAAGGGGGTCTTGTAGAAGCATGGAATTTCAGAACCAGAAAGTCTATGCGCCAGACTACGTGTGCCAGAGCTTGGACAAAGTACTTCACAACAATAAGCAACAAATATAGACATTGAAAGAGGACTTTTTATTTAACATATAAAAGTCTATTACATGTCTAAAGAGAGATTGTACAAAGGAGAATTTCTACAAAGAAATGCTCCTAAGTCTACAGCCAGCAGCCACCATGCGCCCTCAAGTAGGCACAGCAATCAACATGCGCCCTCAGCCAGGCGCATCCTACCATGCGCCCTCAGCAAGGCACACCCTTTTCAGCAGCTCAGTTATGTGCATCCCCAGTTATGTGCATCCCTTCAGCAGCCCACTTATGTGCCGCTCTTCCAGCCAGGCTCATCTAATAAATGCTTCGACTAATGAAGCATTTAACCCTCTGGCTGGAACCAAGGAAGAGAAGAGCACCGCAAATCTGTGGCCAGGGGAGGCTTCGAAAGAGCCTCCAAACACCAAGGAAGACCATGATCGAAACCGTGGCTAAAGGAGCAGCTTTCAACACAACCAGAGTGGGCAACGCCCACTTTGAAGGAAGAAAGAGCCTAGCACCGCCATTCCGATCTACGGCTCTTCCGGAATAACGAAGACGAGGCCCGAGCATCCCTATCTTTGGATGCAACAGGCACCTTTCGCCTGCCTCGGAAGCCCTCGACTCTGACTTTTGGATGTAACAGTCACCTTCAAATGCATCAATGTAGAACACTGCGTCGCATCTTCACCCTCGGGAGCATCTCGTCAACAGAATGCATTCGAGTACACAAGTTCATGTCGGAAAGACGTGAGAGAACGAGATGCCAACCCTCTCTCCATACCACTATTTATAGGCCGGGCAAATAAACCCATGCGCCAAGAGGATGGCTCTCCGAATTCCGTGCAATGAACTTGAATTAATGGATGAACCGGACGCTTCGAATTCAGCCAAGTCAAAACGGCTATTTAAAGCACTCGAAGAACGTAACAGTTGCACCATCAAAGACGTCTCACGAAGCGGATGCGCCGGCCAGAACGCGTATCACACAGACGCGCCCTTCAACATCAAGCACATCATACAGACGCGCCCTTCAGTACCAAGCGCATCACAGGGGATGCGCCCCCATGCGTCCCTATACGCCTAGTGGAATGCCAAGCGACGCGCCCACTCAGCTGTCCATCGAATGTCACAAACATTAAATGCTGAACTGATAGAGTTGGCAGCACGCCTCCCAAAGTCTGAACAGTCGGCAGCTTTTTCAGAAGACGAAGCATCGCCAACGTCAGCATCATCATTACTTCCCTCCGACGGCTACTGCCACGTGGCCACCCAACCATCTCGCATGCGCCTCCGCGGCCATGCGCCCAAATCTGCATATGCCTCAAAAGCTGTGTGCCTCAGACTTTTCACTGATCCCTAAAGACAGAAGGAAAGTCACTGTTACAACTCTGCATGCGCCTCAAAAGCCATGCGCCCCAGACTTCTCCCTGATCCCAAAAGACAGGAGTAAAGTCACTACTGAAGCTCTGCATGCGCCTCAAACGCCATGCGCCCAGAATGGTTCGTGACTCCTAAAGGTTACGAGCCAAAGTCTCCTCATGCGCCCAATCCTAGGCGCATCTTACCAGGTCATTCCCCCCACCAAATCAGAGATCTCCGAGCCATGGGTCGACGACACGTGTCCTTTGACTCAACTCATCCAAGATCTCAGCAACAGAAAGATCTTCTTCTCTGCTACATACCGGTTCACAACAGCAACATGAAGAAGTCAACCCCCTCGATCAGGGTGCAACGTCCATGCACCTCCATCAGCTATCAACACGTGGCATCCCCGCGTACAGGCGCATCCTACATGCGCATATGAGCAGCCAGCCTGTAAAACTATAAATAGAGGGATCATTTCCTTCTTCCATACACACACACGGATCAATTTACATGTATACATATCAACATCCACATCGAACAGACAGAGACTTCGTACCACCAGAGAGGCAGATACAGACACTCAACGTCTTCCTCCTCTCAGCAAGCTCCAGCACCCAGAGCAACCCAGACCTTCAGAGAACCGATAACCGTCGTCAGATCGTCAACGGAGTCAACGCATTACCACTCACTCCATCGGCACAAGAGACCCAGATTAAATAAAAGTGTGCTCCTAGGACTACGTCTAAGTCCTATATTGTAACACTGTTCTGTTTGTATTAAAATTTGCAAATCAAAGAATTTTAATGGCAAATAAGCTGGCGACTCTGCTGGGGACCTCTTTCTCCTCCAACGAGAAAGCTGTGTTGCAATTCGACGACGTGAAGGTGGGCTCCCCCCACAAGACGCTGGTCGTACACCTCAATCAACAGGCGTATGAGAAGTTCATCTCTGAAGGAAGTGCGAGTCCTTCGAAGCGGCTGCCGAAGCCGAAGAAGACCCGCTGAGTCTGGGTGCGCAAGGTCGACGCCTCGGGCACCACCACCGAAAGGGATGCGCCAATCCCGCCTTCCCTTCCTGCTGACGTCCTCAGCCACCAAGATGCGCCCGCTGGTGTAGCACATCTCTCGAGGAAACGTGCGGCTAACCACGTTCCCCAGCCATCTCCCTCTCAGGCGAGGAAGATACGTCAACGGAGCAGGGGCGCAGCCAATGCCCCACGCATCAACTCTGATGTGCCACAGAAGATCTCTGTCTTTGACAGACTCATTCGCTGTAGTGGTGAAGAGAATTGGGATTCTTAGTACTACGCGTCCCAGCGGCCTGGTACGAAGAAGTCCAAGGCAGCACGGGCCATGCGTCCCAAACGTGCTATGCCAGCAACAAGCCAGAAGCATGCGCTCACAATCATGCGCGCTGCTGATGGTAAGTTGTACAAGGTCGACTCGAGTGCTGCGCCGCCGAAAACGAGCCGACCTTCAAAGCCCTTGTCTCACTTGGACGCATCTACTGCGTGCACAACCAAGTCGAGCAAGGCAAATCTAGTGGTCTTGAACTCCCGCGCCTCCTCTGATTGTGCGTTTGAGGTCCGTTCAAGTCACTCCAAATGATGTTGTTCCCCCACTACTGATCGGGATGCCTGTTTGGTATTAGATCAGGGGGCGCAGCACTCACTTGACCACCCCGGCGCTTGGCCTTGCCATACGCCTGAAGGGGGTACGAAGGTGGCACTCTCCTCCAACGATCTGCGTAACGTGATCACTCACAAGCGCGGATTAGGAGAGTTGGCTGACAAGCACGATGCGCCTCTCACGGGGCATACTTGTGCTGTGGTCACCATCAACTGCTGTTGCAAAGCGGCAGTCCCACCAAGGCAGTCAGTGTTCTAGCGGCTGCAATCATCAACGCCTCTCCGACGTCGCCTCGGGAAGAAGGTGTCAACAGAAGAGGAACCAACGGTTTCTTCATACAACGTGATCTCCAACTCCTCGTCAGTCCGAAAGACGACTGGCGGTCTCTCTTCCTCGTCCAAAAGCCAGTCGAGGAAAACCAAGACAGCTGTCTCATCCTCCGGAGTGTTCGCAGGCACTCGAGAGAGGAAGAAGATCTTGGAGGAAGCTAGGGGTAGTCAGACCCTTGTCGAGCCTCCTTCGAGCCTCCTTCCGAAGACGAGTGTGTCCAAAGCACACTTGGGGCAGATCCTCGAGGCGAAGTCAGCCTCCCAGAAGCCTCTGAAGACGAGGATGTCCCCCAGAACATAGCTGGGGGTAGTCTAGCATCTGCGGACCCGAGTTTCGGAGACGAAGAGGCCCTTCAAGACGGAGCTGAGGGTAATCAGGCCCTTGCCGATGCGCCAGTGGTGAATGTTCTCCCGAACATAGCCGGGGGTAGCCCAGACGAAGCTCCAGGAGAGGCAACCCCCCTACAAGGGAGTGAGGCCGAGAGTGAGGCCTCAACCCATCCATCCACTCCCGGCCGCGTCATGACAGTAAACGTGACTGAGGCTGATGTCGAGTCTGATGCGCCACCAACAGATCTCGTCCGGCGCATAGATACTCTGGAGGGAGGACTCAAAACCCTCTCTGCCTCCATGCAAACACTGACTCAGGCAGTGTTCGAGATACGGTCAGCTTTGACCAGGACACCTTCTACCGGTCCCGATCCAGGGGCCAATGGAGAGTCGAGTGTACCCCTTCAACGGGTATCCTCAGACGCAGGTCGCCAAGAAGCACCTCGGACATCAGAGCCCTCCAATACTCAACATCCGGTGGTACCACCTTTCCCGACGCCCAGCTCCACGAAAGACGTGGTCGAGATGATCAGGGACCTGCGCGAGCACTTTGAGTCCAAGACGAGACAAGAGGAGCGCCAGAAAATGGGCATCCCCCAGCCTTATCCCCTCGAGTGGAATAAGGTGGTTTATCCTCCAAAGTATAAACTGCAGACACTGACGCCGTACGACGGGAAGGACTCTCCTCGTCGCTACCTGACGTATTTCTAGTCTCAGACGGGACATCTTCCGAAGGAGGATGCGCTTCTTACCAGCATATTTGTTGGGGCACTGAAAGGAGTGGCGTACGACTGGTACTGCAGCCTCCCCGACAATTCAATATCTTCCTTCGACGACCTGACGCGCCTCTTTCTCGACCGTTTCTACGACGGCGGGAAGGACATGACAATGGCGTCCCTTATAGAGATACGCCAGAAGGAAAAGGAAACAGTTCGAGTGTTCATCGAACGCTTCCGACAGGCCTGCTTCAGACTCCCCTCGGGCATGCCAGAACATGCGCTTCTCCTCCTGCAGCATGAACATGCTGCCTGCAGTCAAGCTTTGGCTCAACTCTACTCCTCCTCCCGACTGGAGCTCCTTGATCATTGAAGCAGAAGCCGCAGAGAAGAAGGCAGCCAACACTCGTCTTCTGGGGCCAGTTTCCCTGCCTTCGAGGACAAAAAAAAACGACCTGCAACCAACAACCCCGTACGAGAGGCAAAGGGGAAGCAGGCATTGACTGTCAATGCCTCAAAAGGTGCATCAGCACCTACTCAGAAGCCTCCACTTGCACCGAGACCGAAGAAGGTTTATTCGTTCAATGACGAAGACACCCTGTAGCTCTTTGAGATACTGAAGCAGGGCGACAAGATCAAACTTTCGGTCCCTAAACGTCCCGATAAGGTTGGAAAAGTGGACAACCCGAGGTATTGTCACTACCATCGGTTTATCGGACACCCAAGGACTGCTATGTCCTCAAGAATTACATCCAGCGCATGATCAATACAGATATAATCTCCATCGACTACGAAGAGAAGACGGTGTCGGCCAACGTGGTGTCACTCCAGTTTGGCACCCTACCGCCGACTACAACAAAAGATGGCGTCGTCCCCATCCCTAAGGCGACAATGGAGGTGGTTAACTTACCACCAACCCGTGACAACGTGAGTAGACTCATCCCACTCACCGCATCTCGAGGAGAGATCCTGTGGGTTCACCCCGATCTCGTCTCCGAGGTGACTCAACCGGAGGTACGCCCTACCTCCAAGTCTAAAGGCAGGAAGATCAAGTCTTTCCGCATTGTCTCTTCTTCAAAGGAAGAGGCACTTCCTGTGCAGACGCGTTCACAACAGAACGTCCAATCCGACGAAGCTGCCATCAAGGTGGTGCCTCCTGGCACCGTCCCTGCTGTCTAGGACAAGGGCCCGTCTAAACCCTCAGCAACCAATAAACAGAAGCAGATAGAGGCCCGCTTCGATAGGCCTCTGCGAAAAGAGAATGCTTCGGGGCTAGCCAAGCCCCACAACTTCGACATACTGGCACAACTCTCCAGTACTCCCGCCCGTCTATCTCTGTTCGAGCTCCTCCGTCTTTCTAAAGACTCCCGAGAAGCTCTCTGGGAAGCTCTGAAGGATGCTGAATCCTTTCTCAGTCAGGTCAAGCAGCCGGAAGATCTCCCGATTGTGTACCAGCACTGTCACTGTACGGAGGAGGTTATCCCCAATATAACCTTCACCCAACAGGACATGTTGCTCAAACACAATCGACACAACAGGCCGCTGTATTGCACAGGGTACATCGGTTCAGTCAAGGTGAAGTGGATTCAGATCGATCCGGGGTCTTCCCTCAGCATCATTCCGAAGACGCTGCTCTCTATACTGGGGATCCCAATGTACCGACTGGCACCCTCCGACACAACAATCAGTAGTTTCAATGCCAGCAAAAGCGAACCACTGGGCAAAATACGACTAAAGTGCCACATCGGTAACCTCAAAACCGATGTCACTTGTTATGTCGTGGATGCTGGAGTCAACTACAATATTCTGTTGGGTCGTCCATGGCTGCACGAGTACATGGTGGTGCCATCCACGCTCCACCAATGTATGAAGTACGTGTCCACCAACAATGTAATCCGTACGGAGTTCGCGGACATCGACCCTTTCAAAGGGATTGAAGCCTACTTTACCGATACCGACTTATACAAGTCACCTGACGAGGAAGAGGCCAATGATGCTGATGACGAAGCAGAAACGGCAGCAGAGCCGGACATGGAGCCTGAGGTCACTCCCGATGCTCCTTTGAAGATCCGACTCAAAGGCAAACCGCCTCAGAAGTTGCCCCCCATGAGCATTAAGCTATCCGGGAAAGCACCAGCTGCTCCTGAAGCTCCCCTGAAGATACGGCTCAAGGGAAAGTCCCCTCAAACATCGGCTCCCCTTGTGGCAAAACTACAGGGGAAGGCGCCAGTCACCGGAGGTGCAGCAGAGGCACCTCTGAAGGTGCGTCTTAAGGGCAAGCCGCCGCCATCCCAGCCGCCGGAGAAGGCTCATGTAGTCCTTTCGGACTCCCAGATCAATGCTGTGGTGGACCCTCCCGATCCTACTACAGTGCTTACAGATGAAGAGCTGAGGGAATATATCTCGGCCGATGTAGATGCCCCATCTCTCGACAATGTAATCCCACGGGATAAAATCTCCCATTTCATCAATAATAGAGTGTCTTTTAATTATTCTAGTCTTCCACATTGGAATGCCATGTATACATTAGATAACGCTCTACGGTCGTTGCAAACACAAATAACGACCGTCCATCATGTAAATCGAGTAGTCCCGTCCCAAGGGGTCTGTTACATAGTCCCACCACGGAGTCGAGACGAAGAATCCATCATCTTCGGCAAGGTTGAGAGTCATCAAGATCTCCCGCCACTTGAGCCAAAACCAGATGCCGGCAGAATGTAACTCTATCGGTACACGGACAAAGCAAAGTACCTCATCCAAAAGATGGGTTACGACCTAAAAAGCGACAAAGGCCTGAACTACGACAAAGATCGACGTCTCCCTCTCCGGCTTCCGACACGTAAAGGAAAGCTGCAAGACTACTACAAAAAAACTCGACGGGGGGTAGGCTATGTCACGCCGCCGTCAACTCCAGAGAGTTCAGACGCAGAGGAAGTTGAACATTCTCACTCATCTGAAGTGTCAACGTGGGATTCCGATACCAGTATCGGATCTGTCTTCAAGAGAGTGCTGTCAGTCAACATGACATCTGTACAATCTCAAAAAGAAGAAGGTGAAGACCAAGCGCCGGAATTCTTTGAAGAAGAACCCTGGGCTCAATGCCTGGGACAACAATGGGAGTCTCATTTCGAATTACGTGAACCTTCCACCGAAGACGAAGTCGAGCAGATCGACCTTGGGGATGGATCTTCTTCCAAACCCATCTTCGTCAGCAAAAGCCTAAAGGAAGAAGACCGAAAATCTTTAATCCAGCTGGCTAAAGAATATATCGACGTCTTTGCCTGGAGCTACGAAGATATGCCGGGACTTAATCCCTAAATCACGATGCATAGGTTGAACATCTTACCTGATGCCAAGCCTATCAAGCAACAACAGCGGTGCTTCCGTCCGGACATCATGAACGCCATCGATCAGGAGGTAGACAAACTCTTGACCAGCGGTTTCATCCGTGAAGAGCAACACCCAGATTGGGTAGCCAACGTCGTCCCCGTAACCAAGAAGAATGGGAAGATACGAGTCTGTATCGACTTCAGAGACCTCAATACTGCTTGTTCGAAGGATGAATTTCCGCTTCCAATTACCGACGTGATGATCGACAACACATGTGGCTTCGAGTACATGTCTTTCATGGACGGGTATTCGGGCTACAACCAGATCAAGATGTTCCCCGATGACGCAAAACATACGTCATTCAGGACTCCAAAGGACATTTTCTGTTACACAGTGATGCCCTTCGGCTTGAAGAACGCTGGTACGACATATCAACGTGCTATGAGCACCATTTTCTGCCAATACCTTCGCAAGACAGTCGAATGCTATGTTGACGACATCACAGTCAAGAGCCGTCTCAAAGGAGATCACCTGCAAGACCTCAAGACAGTCTTCGACCTCATGCGGGCGCATCAACTCAAGATGAACCCCGCTAAATCCTTCCTTGGGGTTTCGAGCGAAAAGTTCTTGGGCTTCATCATCACGGCGAAAGGCATTCATGTCGATCCCGAGAAGACCAAAGCCATTCTTGATATGGACCCTCCGAAGAATCTTCGAGAACTGTGAGGCCTACAGGGACGTCTGGCGTACATCCGGAGGTTCATAGCAAACCTTTTCGGCAAATGTCAACCCTTCACCCAGCTTATGAAGAAGGGAGTCACTTACGTCTGGACAGAGGAGTGCCAAAAGGCTTTCGACGACATCAAAGCCTACCTGACGAGCCCTCCAGTTCTGGTGGCACCCATCGCCGGCAAACTATTCCTCCTCTACGTCCGTGCCATGGATCATTCCCTCGGCGCCCTGGTAGCTCAGAACAGTGACACTGGTTATGAGCAAGCAATCTACTACCGCAACTGAACTCTGATCGGGGCCGAACACCGGTACAACCCCGTTGAAAAGGAGTGCTTGGCCCTGGTATTTGCCATCCAAAAGACTCGTCATTATGTCTCGGGCCAGACAATTCACGTCATTTCCTGAGTCAATCCGCTCAGGGTCCTCATTACGAAGCCAGGATCACTGAACTCCCGGCTAGCCACATGGGTGATCTTGCTAACGCCATACAACATGGTGTTCGTTCCACAGAAGGCTGTTAAGGGTCAAGCTCTGGCCGACTTCTTAGCTGCACACCCCATTCTGGAGTCCTCAAGACTCTATGAAGACATCCCGGATGAGGTCCAAGAATCAAATGTTACCGAAGAAGGCTCCGTCTGGCGGATGTTTTTCGATGGCGCTTCAAGAACAGGCCCCAAAGGCCAAATCATCGCAGGAGTGGGGGTGGTACTAATCTCCCCCGATCAGCTGGTCATCCAGCGTGCTTACTCCCTTTCGAAGCCGTGCTCCAACAACGTGGCCGAATACAACATGCTCATTATGGGACTCCAGCTAGAACAACAGCTGGGGGTAAAACATCTGGAAGCCTACGGCGACTCAAAGCTCGTCGTAAATCAGATCAGAGGGCAATATGAGGTTCGCCATGAAGATCTGATCCCCTACCATGAAGTTGCATTGAACATCATTTCAACCTTCACTGGGTTCTTCATCGAACACGTACCTCGTCTACAAAATCTAGAGGCCGATGCTCTGGCTGGCCTCGCAGCCTCTTTGGCGGCACCCCTCGGAACTCAATACTACGTCACGGTAGTGGGTCGAGACTTGGTCTGCCCTAAAAATAACCTGTGCTCACAAGTGACCCACGCCATGTCAGCGGGTGCCGGTGTTAATGTCCGGGATTGGAGATTCCGGTTCATCGACTTCGCTGTCTACGGAATTCTTCCAGAGGACCCGAAAGAAGCTGTCTCGGTCAGGAGACGCTCTCTTCGATTATACTATGATACGGCTACTAAAATGCAGTACCGACGCTCCTACGATGGACTTCTCCTTCGATGTTTGTCTAACGAAGAAGCAGCCGAAGCCCTTCGAGAAGCTCATGATGGAACCTGCGGGGTCCATCAGCCCAGTCCTAAGTTACAGGATCGACTGCGACGTATGGACTATTATTAGCCGACCATTGCCGCTGACGCTGTTGAATATGCTAAGAAGTGCCATGCGTGCCAGCTTCACACAAACTTCATTCATACACCGTCCGAACCACTACATCCTACAGTCGCCTCCTGGCCCTTCGAAGCTTGGGGAATGGATATTGTGGGACCAATCACCCCTCCTTCATCGAGAGGACACCACTTCATCCTAGCGATCACTGACTACTTCTCCAAATGGGCAGAAGCAGTTCCTTTGGCAGAAGTAAAAAGCTCCAGGGTGATCAGCTTCATCAAGCACCACGTCATCTACCGTTTTGGGGTACCCCGGAGGATCATCCACGATAATGGTCCTCAGTTCATCAGCCATGTCTTCAGCCGATTCTGTGACAAGAATCATATTCAAAATGTGGCATCAACCGCCTACAATCCGGCAGCAAACGGATTAGCAGAAGCGTTCAACAAAACTATTGTCAGGCTACTCAAAAAGGTCGTGTCATCTAACAAATGCGACTGGGATGAAAAGCTTGGCGAATGCCTTTGGGCCTACCGCACAACGGTACGGACCCCGACAGACAACACACCATTTTCCTTAGTCTACGGGAGCGAAGTGGTACTGCCTCTCGAGATTCAGATACCCTCACTCCGCGTAGCAATCATAAACCAACTCACAGAAGAAGACAATCAACGTCGTCGTCTGCGGGAACTGGAGGCACTTGACGAAAAGCGTCTCCTAGCTCAACAACGTATCGAACTCTACCAAGCCCGTATATCACAGGCTTTCAACAAGAAGGTCAAACAGAGGACTTTCCAAGTTGGCGACCTGGTTCTGGCAGTCAGGAGGCCGATGGTGTTGACTCATAAAACACCAGGAAAGTTCGAGCCCAAATGGGAAGGACCTTTCATCATCGAGACGGTATACTCAAACGGTGCTTACCGTCTCGCCAAACCCAATAGGGACTTATTCATGATGCCCATCAACGGCAAGTTCCTAAAGAAGTACTACTCTTGACATCTTTTTAGACATGTACTTCCATCCCACAAAATCATACGCTTCCGGAACCCAGTTGTTCCGTAGCATCCTCCAGTAGAAGGACAACCACGTCCACATCACCTCTGAGTTGTCCCCCCTACACCCTACAAGGCGAAATCTTACACCCCGTAAGACTACGCTATCCTTCATGTTTACCACGTCCACATTACCTCTGAGTAAACATCCCGTACAGACAACCCCCGCGTTGCCGTACATCAATCACAGAACTTCCACGTCTACATTACCTCTGAGTAGTTCCGTGCATCTCCCAGAGTCATTCCTACCACGTTCATAACACCTATGAGTAGGAAGATTCTATCATTTGAACCCCATATTTGCCACGTCCACATTACCTCTGACCAAATACATTGGGCCCTTCAAACTTATTATCTATATCTGAAACCAAGGTACGCAAAAGATAATAGGTCCACACAAATCATCAAAGTTCATGACAAACAAAAATGAACACATCGCAGAAAATGGTGTACTTCTTTATTTCTAAAAAAAAGGAAGAGTAAAGGCTTACACTATCCCCAGCAAGAGTTATAAAAATACAAAAAGCAGAGACCCTAAATATCCCCAGGGTAGGCGGAAAGCTCTGCAATTCGACGTTTCAAGTCTGCCGCCCGAGTCTCCACAGTCGCCAAGACTCGACGTTCAGCTTCTTGACGCATCGCTTCGACAGCCTCAGCAGAAGTTTCATTCTCGTACTTCTCATCAAGCTGCTGTCTCTGCTGAGCCAGGGTAAGAGCTCGGAGAGTGAAAGCTACTTTCTCCTTCTTGAATGCTACGTGTTCAGCCTGGACACGTTCAGCGTCCAATAGGAGTCGGGCCCGCTAATCCTCAAGGCGGTGCATCTGCACGTCAATCTCTGTGATATATGCGTCCAACACAGCTCGCGTCTCCACTGTCTCCCGTATAGACTGAGATAACCGCTCCACTGTAGCTTCAGTCTCAGACACTTCGCGTTCCCAGACACTCACAGTGGCGTGGTAGGAAGACACAGTCTCGGCGAGCAACTTTTCCTTCTCCACATCTATCAGGATGGAGAGGTCAATCCACTGGATGCTCCCCAATTCAGAAAGCCGCTGGTCCAACTCAGCCACTGTGGCTTCCAGAATGTCGGCCATATGCTCGTGGCCCGGGTGAACACGGATCAAGTTGATATGAGGCGATGCCAGAGTTCTTGCCGTCGCAAAGCTCCCCTTGGCGTCCACCACTGCCGACACCCCCCTCTACAGCATTTTGTACACCGCCTCAACGATGAATCTCACATATTCATCTGCGTCCGCCAGCACCTTGTTTGCAAAAACAAAAGTTGAAG
>JANAVB010040018.1:12409127-12443203 GCA_029216955.1 Iris pallida | reverse complement strand
GATCGGGCCGAACACCGGTACAACCCCGTTGAAAAGGAGTGCTGGCCCTGGTATTGCCATCCAAAAGACTCGTCATTATGTCTCGGGCAGACAATTCACGTCATTTCCTGAGTCAATCCGCTCAGGGTCCTCATTACGAAGCCAGGATCACTGAACTCCCGGCTAGCCACATGGGTGATCTTGCTAACGCCATACAACATGGTGTTCGTTCCACAGAAGGCTGTTAAGGGTCAAGCTCTGGCCGACTTCTTAGCTGCACACCCCATTCTGGAGTCCTCAAGACTCTATGAAGACATCCCGGATGAGGTCCAAGAATCAAATGTTACCGAAGAAGGCTCCGTCTGGCGGATGTTTTTCGATGGCGCTTCAAGAACAGGCCCCAAAGGCCAAATCATCGCAGGAGTGGGGGTGGTACTAATCTCCCCGATCAGCTGGTCATCCAGCGTGCTTACTCCCTTTCGAAGCCGTGCTCCAACAACGTGGCGAATACAACATGCTCATTATGGGACTCCAGCTAGAACAACAGCTGGGGGTAAAACATCTGGAAGCCTACGGCGACTCAAAGCTCGTCGTAAATCAGATCAGAGGGCAATATGAGGTTCGCCATGAAGATCTGATCCCTACCATGAAGTTGCATGAACATCATTCAACCTTCACTGGGTTCTTCATCGAACACGTACCTCGTCTACAAAATCTAGAGGCCGATGCTCTGGCTGGCCCGCAGCCTCTTTGGCGGCACCCTCGGAACTCAATAATACGTCACGGTAGTGGGTCGAGACTTGGTCTGCCCTAAAAATAACCTGTGCCACAAGTGACCCACGCCATGTCAGCGGGGGTGCCGGTGTTAATGTCCGGGATTGGAGATTCCGGTTCATCGACTTCGCTGTCTACGGAATTCTTCCAGAGGACCGAAAGAAGCTGTCTCGGTCAGGAGACGCTCTCTTCGATATACTATGATACGGCTACTAAAATGCAAGTACCGACGCTCCTACGATGGACTTCTCCTTCGATGTTGTCTAACGAAGAAGCAGCCGAAGCCCTTCGAGAAGCTCATGATGGAACCTGCGGGGTCCATCAGCCCAGTCCTAATTTACAGGATCGACTGCGACGTATGGACTATTATTAGCCGACCATTGCCGCTGACGCTGTTGAATATGCTAAGAAGTGCCATGCGTGCCAGCTTCACACAAACTTCATTCATACACCGTCCGAACCACTACATCCTACAGTCGCCTCCTGGCCCTTCGAAGCTTGGGGAATGGATATTGTGGGACCAATCACCCCTCCTTCATCGAGAGGACACCACTTCATCCTAGCGATCACTGACTACTTCTCCAAATGGGCAGAAGCAGTTCCTTTGGCAGAAGTAAAAGCTCCAGGGTGATCAGCTTCATCAAGCACCACGTCATCTACCGTTTGGGGTACCCCGGAGGATCATCCACGATAATGGTCCTCAGTTCATCAGCCTGTCTTCAGCCGATTCGTGACAAGAATCATATTCAAAATGTGGCATCAACCGCCTACAATCCGGCAGCAAACGGATTAGCAGAAGCGTTCAACAAAACTATTGTCAGGCTACTCAAAAAGGTCGTGTATCTAACAAATGCGACTGGGATGAAAAGCTTGGCGAATGCCTTTGGGCCTACCGCACAACGGTACGGACCCCGACAGACAACACCATTTTTCTTAGTCTACGGAGCGAAGTGGTACTGCCTCTCGAGATTCAGATACCCTCACTCCGCGTAGCAATCATAAACCAACTCACAGAAGAAGACAATCAACGTCGTCGTCTGCGGGAACTGGAGGCACTTGACGAAAAGCGTCTCCTAGCTCAACAACGTATCGAACTCTACCAAGCCCGTATATCACAGGCTTTCAAAAGAAGGTCAACGAGAGGACTTTCCAAGTTGGCGACCTGGTTCTGGCAGTCAGAGGCCGATGGTGTTGACTCAAAAACACCAGAAAGTTCGAGCCCAAATGGGAAGGACCTTTTCATCATCGAGACGGTATACTCAAACGGTGCTACCGTCTCGCCAAACCCAATGGGACTTATTCATGATGCCCATCAACGGCAAGTTCCTAAAGAAGTACTACTCTTGACATCTTTTTCAGACATGTACTTCCATCCCACAAAATCATACGCTTCGGAACCCAGTTGTTCCGTAGCATCCTCCAGTAGAAGGACAACCACGTCCACA
The DNA here is from genome assembly GCA_029216955.1 of Iris pallida. NCBI lineage: Eukaryota > Viridiplantae > Streptophyta > Magnoliopsida > Asparagales > Iridaceae > Iris > Iris pallida. The sequence goes on along the minus strand of JANAVB010040018.1, from coordinate 12,441,005 downwards.
TCACCTCTGAGTTGTCCCCCCTACACCTACAAGGCGAAATCTTACACCCCGTAAGACTACGCTATCCTTCATGTTTACCACGTCCACATTACCTCTGAGTAAACATCCCGTACAGACAACCCCCGCGTTGCCGTACATCGATCACAGAACTTCCACGTCCACATTACCTCTGAGTAGTTCCGTGCATCTCCCAGAGTCATCCTACCACGTTCTAACACCTATGAGTAGGAAGATTCTATCATTTGAACCCATATTTGCCACGTCCACATACCTGACCAAATACATTGGGCCCTTCAAACTTTATCTATTCTGAAACCAAGGTACGCAAAAGATAATAGGTCCCACAAATCATCAAAGTTCATGACAAACAAAATGAACACATCGCAGAAAATGGTGTACTTCTTTATTTCTAAAAAAAGGAAGAGTAAAGGATTACACTATCCCCAGCAAGAGTTAAAATACAAAAGCAGAGACCCTAAATATCCCCAGGGTTAGGCGGAAAGCTCTGCAATTCGACGTTTCAAGTCTGCCGCCCGAGTCTCCACAGTCGCAAGACTCGACGTTCAGCTTCTTGACGCATCGCTTCGACAGCCTCAGCAGAAGTTTCATTCTCGTACTTCTCATCAAGCTGCTGTCTCTGCTGAGCAGGGTAAGAGCTCGGAGAGGAAAGCTACTTTCTCCTTCTTGAATGCTACGTGTTCAGCCTGGACACGTTCAGCGTCCAATAGGAGTCGGGCCCGCTAATCCTCAAGGCGGTGCATCTGCAGTCAATCTCTGATATATGCGTCCAAACAGCTCGCGTCTCCACTGTCTCCCGTATAGACTGAGATAACCGCTCCACTGTAGCTTCAGTCTCAGAACTTCGCGTTCCAGACACTCACAGTGGCGTGGTAGGAAGACACAGTCTCGGCGACAACTTTCCTTCTCCACATCTATCAGGATGGAGAGGTCAATCCCTGGAGCTCCCCAATTCAGAAAGCCGCTGGTCCAACTCAGCCACTGTGGCTTCCAGAATGTCGGCCATATGCTCGTGGCCCGGGTGACCGGATCAAGTTGATATGAGGCGATGCGAGTTCTGCCGTCGCAAAGCTCCCCTTGGCGTCCACCACTGCCGACACCCCCCTCTACAGCATTTTGTAACCGCCTCAACGTGGAATCTCACATATTCATCTGCGTCCGCCAGCACCTTGTTTGCAAAAACAAAAGTTGAAGAACTTTATTGATACAAACTTTGTAAAAGATTACAATTTGAATTCTGGAGGGTACAACTTTAGAATCAATCTAGATGACGATTGCTTTACCTTGGACGATGTGAACTCTGAAGACGAAGCCTTGAAGTTGAAGACAACTGGAATTGAAGGCAAAAAAAAACCTCGGAAGTTGAAGGCAAAAGCCTCGAAGAATGCAGCAGCACTTGGGCAAGAACTCCTGAACTCTCTGAACTTTGAAGTCGGATCTCTATAATCTGATCTCTGATTATTGATTGTTGATCCCTTGAATGGAGACTGAAACTCTATTTATAGAGTTCTGAGAAATAACTAACTTTTTTTCTGGACTGCGCATGATGGATTGTGCAGCAATTAGATTGCGCAGCAATGGACTGCGCAGGCAGTTACTGGATCATGGGCTAACTGTCTTGGACACATGGCATCATTTGATTAAAATACGCATGAACATGCATAGACAGTTGCCACAAAATGAGCAATTGATGGTATGAATGCCAGTGTATTTTATGATTTGTACTGATAGACGCGCACATTGAATTGCGCAGGCTTTGGATTGCGCTAACTTGAATTACGCAGAAATGGATTACGCCAACAATAGATTGCGCCAACATGGATTGCGCTACCAGTGTCCTCGAGCGCCGTGCTTGCACGATTAAACGAACAGTCGCCTCGTTCTCCACGCTGTCAGTTGTCAGAAGATTGATTTGTGTCAGGTAATGATGGTGATTTCCATGTCAGCCTATCACTTGGAAGTGTGCGCAATCTATCTTGCGCAATCTGAATGGTGCGCAATCTGATACCTGTGCAATTCATCTGACGTTGTATTTCTTGATTTTCTGACTTTGTTGATGTGTGCAACTTGATTTTTTAGGACCTACAAGACCCCCTTCAAAGTTTTCGAAAGTTGAACTTATTCAAAATTTCGAAATACTTTGAATTTTGAATATGAAACCAATTTGCACACATAATGAGATGTCTGCGCAAATGAGGTTAGCCCATTTTAGGCACAATCTAGGCGACCGTTTCGACTTGAAAAACTATAAATAGTTCTTCAATTCATTCGAAGTATTCTTTACTTGCTTTCTTCGTGCACTTGAAGAAAAAACTTTTGAGCTCTTCTTTCTTTCCTCTCGACGATCGCAATGGCTTCCGACGATCCTCTGCCGCCGCTAAGGCAAGGCCCCGCCGAATCATCGACTAGGGCTGCGCGCCGAGCTTCTCGCCATGAAACGCTCATCCAAGGCAATGATAGGTAGTTAACCTAATCAAAAACTCTTTTTAGAGTTTTAATTTCAATGTTTTTCGGAATCCATCTTTTTAGAGATAGGATTCATACTGCGCCACCCTTTTAGGGTTTTGGTTGTACAAATCAGTACATTTCTTCATTTATATGAAGGAGACTCTCTGCGCAATCGGTTGAATTGCGCTGATAAACGTCAGCGCAACTTGCTGATTTCCGAGGTCTGTCAGCGCAAACTGATATTTATTTATTGCGCAAATCTGATTATTTACGCAATCTGATGTTGCACAATTTGTTTTGCGCAATCTAATTTTTGCGCAAACTGAATCTTTGACTTTGACTTGTATGAAATTTTTTATTTTCTCTGTCTGATGCAGTTAATAACCAGAGAAGACCAGAATATGAGAACTTCGTGGGACCCTTCAGAATCAGAATATAAGAGGACTTGTCACATGTGCACTATCCTCAGTATGATCTGTCGACCTCCCGTCAGGCTTTTGATCCCAAGACAATGAAACATTGTAATGTTTAACGAACGGACAACCTCTGGAAATGGCAGATGCTGTTATACACAAGAAACCCTTATTCTTATTTGGTGAAGCTTTGAGAAAAGTTCCAACCAAGACCGAGGATGGAAGAAAGAATTGTCCATCAGACGGATAGATCTTTCTCGATACCAAATATTCCACGCTGCCTCCCATTATCCCGGTATGCTCATGCGAGTTATCCGAGGAAGATGGAATGGAACCTTACTCCGTTCCAAGATGCCCGTCCGGGAAGAATTTTTGTGAAGAAGGGGCCGAACAAGAAAGATATGTTCTATAGTTCTTCTGAACGGTACAGTGTTTTGCTGAGAGGACTGAAACCCGGTTGTATTCCGCCGGAGAATTCTTCATTGTTAATGCCCATCAGAACCCCAATTTTCGCAAATGAGTTTGCGAAAGTCGAAGGAAGATATCCGGAGCAAGACATCAGACTAACTGGATTGGTGAATCCAGATTTTAAAAGATGGAGCTGCATAGCAAATTGGGTTCTGACCAAGTTTGAAGGCGAACTGCAGCAAATCAACTTGTACCAAGCAGTGCATGCCACTGTCTATGGTTTTGCCCCAAACCCTCACCTGTTCTTGGCTTTAGCAGAGAGGTATAATTACAGAACAGGGACCTTCATGACTCCCGGCGGAGAAATTGGGTTTGCACTCCATGAGATGAAGTACATCTTTTTTTTGCAAATGGGAGATACCCCTTACGAAGAATTTGTTCCAACCAATGATGAGTTGGACAAACTCCGGAAAGAGAATGCAGAAATGGTAGCAGTCTTCGAAGAACTTCTATGCCATTATAAGATCTGTTCCCTGTTCTATAAGAGTGCTACATCAAACACTTGCTATTCCTCGAAATGGCTACCTTATCTGTTCCTTAAAGACATCCAAGAACCGAAAACTAAGGAACACGATAGATGTTATCCTGATTTCTTTAAACCATTGAGCAACACAGAAGCCATGAAGTTGATGGAAGAAAGTGGTGATTTTGATAAAGCAATGAAGGATGATTATCAATGCCCTCCTTTGAAGACAGGAGATACTCTCGAAAGTTATTTGAGAGTAGGATATAGACCGATGTCGAAAGAAGCCCAATTAGCAGGGTTTCTGACACATTGGCTTCGTCGGTTTGTAGTCCGGGATCCAGTGTTGTAGACCGCTTCCATCGCGGTGTTCTTTTTGCGGCCGTTAGATTAGTCTTCGGCTATAAGATGGATCTTCTGTCAGCCATGACTTGTAAGCTGAATGCTGGTCTTCGTCTATACGTCGATCTGATGCTGAAGTCCAATGGTGAAAAAGAATTCCCACAGTTCGAATTACCATATACATATCTATTTGGGTGGTTGCTCCTTCACCATCCCACTTTGATGGACCCCGGCATGGGACCGGTTGACGGCAGCTTTATACGGAGATACTCAAATGGTAAGTGGAAATTCACTGCTCTAAGAGACTGTAGATATGCTCTAAATCTGAGCAAAGGATGGAACTTTTATTGTACCCCTCCTCCTGCTGGTTACGAACAAATGCAGACAAATATGATTGACTCGCAGATGCATCCTCTGAGCCGTGCAGCTTTTGAATGGTTGAAAACAATTCGACCGTCTCATTTGGTATACCGGTTCGAAGATGAATGTTATTTAGAGCCATATCTCCCAGTCGATTCGCTCGACAGTTCGGCTATGACCAATTCCATGTGGGGAATGCTATTACATGTCTTCAGGGAAAGGGTTATTTGATAGATGGGGCCCGGGCCTGGGCTTACTATAATGCTCGAGATACGAAATCGACATTCTCGATGCCTGTAAACAGCAATCATGGCCCTCGGATGCTATTTATATACTCAGTCTTTTATACATCTTCAAATACTTTTGCTGAGAATTTCAACCTCACGGATAGCTTTGCTTCTACAACAAGATTGAAGAGAGGAGGAGTTGTCATGTCGCTCATAGGAAATGATGAGGTACATGAGCCAGAAGATGCACCTTTGGAAGCCTCAAGGGATGTTATGTTCCCTCAAGAAGTTAATGTGCCACTATGTATCTCTTTGAAAGTGGGCAAATCTCCAACAAAAAGGAGGAGAAGAGAGGAACCTCCTGCTCCAGCAGCAAAAAAGAAATTGATCTTAGATCATTCTTCTGAAAAGATCACCACTCGATCTCAGTCTCGGCAACTGGCCGAGTCAACTCAGCAAGAAGAGGCTACTACACCAACCTCTATACAGAAACAAGTTGAGACTATAAATATAGAGAGCCCTGAAAGGCCACTAAAAAGAAAGAAGCTGGCCCACAGAAGGAATCGAGCTCCGTCTTCAATAGTAATGGATGCTGTGGCTAGATTAACCTTGCCATCTCCCACTCCTATTTCAGAACCTAGAAATAAAACTCCTAGTCCCGAACATAGAGAGGAGATCGAGCAAAGGAAAGATCTTGCTCCGAGAACTGAGGCCGAAGAGCCCAGAGGAAGTATTATAGAGGAAGTGGAAGAAGAAAAAAATGTTGTACACTCTCTTTTACCTGCTGCAGAGATGATTGTACTTCCGCCTACTCCTAGAACCCTTCGCGAAAAGAAAGATTGCGAAGTAATTGCGGCTCTAGAAGATTGCAGTTACAGCCCTCTGGATGACTATGGTGATCAAGCTGCAACTACCAGCAGGAATGCACCAGAAGAAGATGAAGATGAAGAGAGCTCTTCATCTGAGAATATTGATGAATATATACAAGATCTTGAAAAAGATGATGAAGTGCACACATCTCCTGACGCTGTCAATGATATCTTAAATCCTGAAGAGGATATTGAGGTTCCAGAGAATGCTACTGATACCTTAAATCCTGAAAAGGATGTTGAGGTTCCAGAAAATGCTGTTGACACCTTAAATCCTGAAAAGGATGTTGATATAACAGTATCTCCAGAAAAAGCAATCGATGAAGAAGCCCCGGAAGAAACTCCCGCCAATGATCCTCAAGGTATAAAATGAAATTAACAATCTCCTCTTGAATAAATTGATAGCTAACGTCTTTATCTATATTTCCTGCAGATCTTGAGACTCCTCTAGCACCTCCGACATGCACGGACATAGTGCCTATAACGACGGTGGTTGTTAGTAGCAGTCATCATTTATCATGTGGTTCTGAAGCGGGCAGTAGTCAAGCTGTCATGGCTGAAGCAACTTCTGCTCGGCCAGAATCTACTCCAGCAAATGATAGGCTCATTGTTGAATTCAATCATGGTAAGATAATTTGCATCTTTAATCTTCTTGAGCAATGGCTAACAACAGGCAACATGATAATCTTTACTTTTTTGCAGAAGAACAACCAGGAGGGGCCATTAGCTCCACTTTGGCTCCTTTGTTCAAAGAACCTGCTATCCAGACACAAGAGATTGAACGTCCCACGGCCTCATCATCAACAGGAGTGGCTGCAACTCCTGGTGCTATAGCCACTAATAATCTTGTGATCCAATCTTTTACTAGATGCTTTTTTGAATCTTTGGGACCTCTAGTAAAAAGAATGATGGAGAAAGAGGGCACTAATTTTTTTATTGTTAGGGGTCCAACCTCTCTCTTAATAAGAGCTATCCGAAAACAGGGTGATGAGGCTCAAGCCACTCTCCTGGATCATATTTTGAATGAATTAGAGATTACTATCAAAAGCTATAAAGAGCTCAACCAAGGAGACGTAGAATCTCTAGTACAAGCAGAATTCGAGCAACTGGCTCAAGCAGCTGATATTGAAAGGGTTAATCTCCAGAACCTTTTGGAAGCTTTCTCTGCAAAATCTGCTGAGTATAACTCCAAGCTGGAATTAGTAATCTTGATGGCTAATAGAAAAGAACAGAGAGCTGCTGAGCTAAGAGCAGAGATTGCTCGTCTTCTGAAAGAGTTAGAAGAGGAAGTTGCTGATCATCAACTTGCAACTCAATAATTTAATGCTCTGATTCAGGAGAGGGATGAGTACGTAGAAGCTCATAATGCTGAGATTACCCGCCGAATGGTGACCATGCATGCTTTTAATGAGGAAACTGGGATGGAGGAAGCCAGAAGGAGGGTGATGTCCACTCGTGAAGAACGGCTGCAGACACTCAAGCAGCAGATTGACAATCTGATAATACCTCCATCTTAGTGGAACATTTTGTATCTTTATGTCTTTTTGAAGTATATGTGTTTTTGTAATGTCTTATATTTCAATTAATAAAAGACATTTTTTGCTGTGGCTCCATTATTTGTTGCATATCATGTTCAGATATAAATAATAGAGATAGAAAATATATTCAGAGGTACAAGACATGATATATTTCTTGATGATTTTGTCGAAAATAATTATATTCATTATATCTGCTCAGAGGTAATATGGACGTGGCAGAATATACTAAATATTATTATCTCAATTGACAACTTAATCGAAACGATAAATTGCTGATGTGGATATGAGATGAATGGGAAAACCGTCAAATGATGGAATGAACGGACAATCCGTCATAATGGATAATAACGAACGAATAAACCGTCAAGTGATGATGAATGAACGGGTGAACCGTCGGATGATAATGAACGGACGAACCGTCGAAAGATAATGAACGGATGAACCGTCGAATAAATATGAATTGGTGAACCATCGGATGAAGGTAATGAACGGACGAACCGTCAAGTGAATTAAATGAACGGATAAACCGTCAGAAGATAATGAATGGACGAACCATCGGATGATAATGAACGGATGAACCGTCGAATAAATGTGAATGGATGAACCATCGGATGAATGTAATTAACGGACGAACCGTCAAGTGAATTAAATGAACGGATGAACCGTCAGAAGATAATGAACGAATGAACCGTCAGATGAATGTGTCGCCTCATCATTTGGAGAATCTCTGCCTATAAATAGAACAGAATTTTAACAAAAAGGAACACTTCCACTTTTCCAACATAAAAATGTCGTCTGGAGGCGCACTCAAGAAGACTGAACTCACCCCGAAGGTTGAAGAAGGCGTCGAAGAACGTCCTGTCGATCCAGTTCAATTAAAGGAGGCAGAAGTAGGCGAAGGTTCGTCTGCACCTAAGCTACCGCGCGACATCCTGGACTTTCTGCTTGAACCAGGAAGGACCGAAGAGGAGGAAGCCATGAGGATGGCCGCTTGCAAATTCCTAGTGGGTTCCAGTAAGGAGGCTCTCGGCTCTTTTGCTGACCGTGTTTTTGGAAAGGACGGTAGTGGTCCATGTCCAAATGTAGAGAAGGATGATAGTGACCTTCCTTAATATCATGTACTATCATTCATGATGAAATAAAGTTTTATTTATGAACATGAACTTGTCTGATGATTTACAAACATTCACATTTACACATAGTACTTTTTAAGGAACTTGCCATTAATAGACATCATTGCAATTCGTCCATCCAGTTCTGAGAGTCGATAAGCTCCATTTGAGAAGACTTTGCTTATAACGTAGGGACCTTCCCACTTTGCGTCAAATTTGCCTTTGCTCATATGAGTCATAGTCATAGGACGTCTGACTGTCAAAACAAGTTCTCCTTGCTGAAAGGTTCTGACCTTCACTTTACGGTTGAAAGTCTTAGAAATGCGAGCTTGGTATAACTCAATATGTTGTTGAGCCATTAACCGCTTCTCATCAAGTGCCTCCGGTTCTTGAAGTCGAAGAATATCATTGTTCTCTGTAGTGAGCTCGTTAGAAATGGCAATCCTTAAAGAAGGAATTTGAAGTTCCAAAGGAAAAACAGCTTCACAGCCATATACCAAAGAGAAAGGTGTAAAACCTGTAGGGTTGCGGACCGTAGTTCGGTAGGCCCATAGACACTCGCCAAGCTTTTCACTCCAATTCCGTTTGTTAGTGGATACAAACTTTTTGACAAGCTTGATAATAGTTTTGTTGAAGGCTTCAGCTAAACCATTAGCGGTAGGATTGTAGGCAGTCGAGGCGACATTGTCAATCCGATGATCATCGCAGAATCTGGTAAATTTTTGGCTGATGAATTACGGTCCGTTGTCATGAATGATTCGTCGAGGGACACCAAATCGATAAATGACATGATGTTTGACGAAGTTGATGACACTACTGGTCTTGACTTCAGCCAAGGGTATAGCTTCAGCCCACTTAGAGAAGTAGTCTGTTATTGCTAGAATGAACCGATGTCCTCTAGAAGAAGGAGGATTAATAGGACCTATGACATCCATGCCCCAAGCTTCGAAAGGCCAGGAAGCGGCTGTCGGATGTAGAAATTCTGAAGGTTGATGAATGAAATCTGCATAGATTTGACAAGCTCGACATTTTCTTGCATATTCGATGGCATCTGATACCATAGAGGGCCAATAGTAACACATTCTTCGGATACGATCCTGTAGTTTAGGACCAGGCTGATGTGCTCCACAGATACCGTCGTGAGCTTCACGTAGTACTTGTTTTGCTTCATCACCAGCTAGACAACGTAAAAGAAGACCGTCGTAAGTCCGTCGATAGAGAGTCTTAGTGGTTTGGTTGTAGTAGAACCGTAAAGATCATCGTCGAATACTTGTAGCCTCCTTAGGATCTTCGGAGAGTATGTCGTGAACCACGAAGTCGAAGAAAGGAGTTCTCCAATCTTCATTAATAACATTAATTTCAGCAAAATTACTGAACTCGATGTTACGATTGTTTTCAACACAAAACAATTCTCGATTAGAGATAACCACCACTTGTTGTCTTCTGATGGAAACGGCTAAGACTACTGTAAGATTGGCTAAGGCATCTGCTTCAGTATTGCAAGCTCGGCGTACATATTCAATAAAGAAAGCTTTGAATGATGTAGCCATATTGACTGCTGCCTCAAAGTAAGGTACAAGATCTTGATGACGAACTTCATAAGTTCCTCTAACTGATTGACAACCAATTTAGAGTCGCCATAAACTTCGAGATATTCAATGTTCAATTGCTTGGCTAATTGAAGACCAATAAGTAGAGCATTGTACTCTGCTACATTATTGGAACAGGATTCATCTAAAGAATAAGCTCTTTGGACAGTTGATCCTTCTCGGGAAACGAGAACAACTCCAACTCCTGCTACAATAGCACCATTGGGTCCAATTCTGGATGCTCCGTCAAAGAATAGACGCCAGGTTGGAAATTCTTCAGAGATCAAGTTGACTTCCAACGTCTCGTCTGGAATTTCATCGTAAAGCTTGAATGTTTCCGGTACGGGATGAGCCGCCAAGAAATCCACCAGTGCTTGACCTTTGACAGATTTTTGAGGAACATATACCATGTCATATTGGGCTAGAAGGATGGCCCATTTAGCAAGCCGAGAGTTGAGTGTGCTAGGCTTCTTCATCAGTACCCGAAGAGGATTGACTCGGGATATAACATGAATGGTTTGACCTATGATGTAATGTCTTGTCTTTTGAACGGCGAACATAAGGGCTAGACATTCTTTTTCAACCGGACTATAACGGTATTCAGCACCAATCATGGTACGACTGAGATAGTAGATGGCTTGTTCATGACCTTCTTTATTCTTTTGGGCGAGTAAAGCACCCAATGAATGATCCATAGCACGGACGTATATTAAGAATGGAATGCCTGAGATTGGTGGCACCAAACCTGGTAGGTTCATAAGATATCGTTTGATGTCGTCAAATGCTTGTTGACATTCTTCAGTCCAAATAAAAGATACACCCTTCTTCATTAGCTGAGTGAATGGTCTGCAGCGTCTAGACAAGTTCGAAATAAATCTCCTGATGTACGTAAGTCGACCTTGGAATCCTCGTAGCTCTTTTAGGTTGCGTGGAGGATGCATCTCTTGAATGGCTTTGATCTTCTCGGGATCCACGTGTATACCCTTAGAGGTAATAACGAAGCCGAGAAACTTACCACTAGAGACATCCAAGAATGACTTGGTGGGATTCATTTTGAGCTGATGTTGACGCATGAGATTGAAGATTGTTCTCAAATCTTGGATATGATCTTCTTTCAGACGACTTTTAACAGCGATATCATCAACATAACATTCGACTGTTTTACGAAGATGTTCTCTGAAAATGGTACTCATAGCTCGTTGGTAAGTTACACCAGCATTCTTGAGACCAAATGGCATCACTGTGTAGCAATAGACTCCCCGAGGAGTACAGAAAGATGTGTGTTTTTCATCTTCAGGATTCATCTTGATCTGATTGTATCCAGAGAATCCATCCATAAAAGATATTCGCTCAAACCCACAGGTATTGTCAATCATGACGTCCGTGATAGGGAGAGGAAATTCATCTTTCGGACATGCTTCATTAAGATCCCGAAAGTCAATGCAGATTCGAACATTGCCAGTTTTCTTCAGGACTGGAACAACGTTGGCTACCCAATCAGGATGTTGTTCTTCTCGAATAAAGCCACAAGCGATAAGCTTCTTGACTTCATCATCAATTGCGTTCATTATTTCAAGCTTGAATCGCCTTTGCTGCTGTTTGACTGGTTTAGCATTAGGAAGAATGTTCAGTTTGTGAGTAACAATTTTAGGATCTAATCCTGGCATGTCTTCGTAACTCCAAGCAAAGACATCAATGTATTCTTTAATGAGAAGAATCAACTCTTGCTTATCTGCTTCTGGAAGATTCTTACTAATAAAGATTGGACGAGGTGACTCACTTTCTCCTACATCAACTTGAACTAATTGATCTTCAGTAGGAGGTTCTCTTTGTTCAAATCGGAGTACCCACTGATTATCCATCTGTTGAGCCCAAGGATATGTTTCAGGATTTTCTTTAATATCCTCATCATATCCTTCCGGAAATTCAGCAGAAACCATATTGGAAGATACGATTACACGATGGACTTCACCGATGCTAGTGTCAGAATCCCATGATCTGGAATCGAAAGAATTAGAACGTTCTTCGCTATCAGAATCGAAAACTGCTGTGGATAACATTGGAGGGGAAGCGTATCCGAGACCTCTTTTGGTCCTGCTGTAATACATTTCTGACTTTCCTTGTGGAACAGCGATACGGAGAGGAGTCTTTCTTCCCTTACCGTAGTTGAGGCCGCTTTTGAAGTCGTAACCCATCTTTCGGACGATGTCTTTTGATTGTTGACTGTAACGACAGAATTGAAGATGTCCCGTGTCGTTAACTTTGCTATCATCCGTGAAGCTAAATTTTTGTTCCGGTCTTTTACTAAAAAGTATTGGACGTTCACCTTTCTTGCGAGCAGGAACAATACGATATGAATCTTTTGGATGTTCACATGAAACTTCTGTTTGAAGAGATTGTACAACTCCCATTGTAAATGACTGAAAGCTATCTAACATATCCAAATAGCATTTATTATGATAAATAACATCAGTATACTGGAAAGTAGATGCTTTTTCATTGATATGTACATCTGTATTTACAGCAAGACCTTTAGCCTTAGCAGGCTTGGTCAGATTGATTATAAGAGGAGGAGAAGAAGAACGTGGAGGAGGCTTGTTACGACGAAGGTCAATAACAAGTGGCTCAGAGGAGGTGAGCTCCCTTTTTTCTTTGTTGTGAGTTAAATCAACAACAAGTGGCTCAGAAGAAGTGAGCTGCTTTTTGTCTTTGTTACGACGTAAGTCGATAACAAGTGGCTCAGAAGAGGTGAGCTCTCTTTTATCTTGATCGTCATTAGTAGATTGCCTCTGGACTGGCAAGTGAATAGCCAGTAGTTTAGAAGACTGAGGGTGAGAAACACGCCCTTTGACAGGTATAATAAGAGTGTCTTTGGGCACTGCTTCTTGATCTTCTTCAGTATCCATGGCCAATACCACTTTCATAAATTCTTCCTTATACATGCGAGCATCGTTGTAATACGCTTCGATGCCCTTGAAAGGGTAAAGGTCTACAACTTCTTTATGAACTTCTCCTTTGTCATCAACATATTTGAAGCATTGATGAAGAGTTGATGGAACGACATTATGTTCATGGAAAAAGGGTCTTCCCAGAAGAGCGTTGTAAGAACAACCATGATTGTCTATGATATAAAAGGTCACCTTTGTGCGATGATTGCCTATTTGGAGTTTTAGGCGGATCTTACCCAAAGGTTCACTCCTGCCTTGGTTGAATCCCAAGATAGTGGTGATTGTACTTGAAAGACTATGCACTGGTATTTTTAACGTGTCTAGCATTGTCTTTGGCATGATGCTGAGAGCGGACCCTGGATCTATCAGGATACGATCGACTTTCATCGAATCGACATACCTTGTATAGTATAAAGGACGATCATGTCTATTATCCTCCAGCAGCATATCATCCTGAGTGAAAGTGATGTTTGGAATCAACTCCAGGACACTATGACAATGACTACAAGAGACCGGTTCGGCTTTCGGCTTTTTGAGAAGAGTTAGCCAAGTTTCAGCCTGCACCAGGGCTTCACTTAGAGTTTCTCGAGTCTCTTTAGAAAGACGCAAGAGCTCGAAGATTGATAGCCTCGCTGGTGTATTGGCTAGTTGTGCCAATATATCAAAGTTGTATGGCTTTTCAAGTCCTGTAGGAGATGATTTCTTCAGGGGTTTGTCGAAGCGGACTTGTTGCTTGCCTTTGTCAGCAACCACCGGTTTGGGAGGAACAGGTACTACGACTGGTGAAGATGTGGAAGGAATTTCTTCAGAAGAAGTAGATTGTATTGGAACAGGTTCAGAAGAAGAGGTAGTGTTTTCTTGAGCTTCAGAATGATCTTTCAAGTAAGCTTTCCCTGATCTGGTGCCTAGCAGAATTTCTTCATCAACGATGGGTTCAAAAGATACCATGTTGCAAGTTTTTGTCTTGCCTTTAGAACGACCTTTCTTCTTGGAAGAAGAGGGCACTTTGAATTCCGGAGCAAGATCGGGATAGATCCATATAATTTTGCCATTGTCAAGAGACAAGGGAACAAGACCTTCATTTGGTGGAAGTGGGAGATTCTCAATCTCAAGAGTAGCTTTGGGAATAGGAATGACACCGTGCTGTACCATCTGCGGAGGAAAGTCACCAAACTGGACTGAAACTATGTTCGCAGTAACAGTCTTCTCATCTTGCTGCAGAGTGACGACACCAGCATTAACAAGCTCTTGAATTTTGCCTTTGAGCACGTAGCATGCTCGAGTAGGATGTCCAATAAAACTGTGGTAGACACAATATTTAGGATGATCTGTCTTACCGACTTTATCGGGTTTCTTTGGGTCTGGGAGCTGAATTTTGTTGCTTTTGAGTAAACATTCAAAGATGCTTGCAGTGTCATTCTCGTCAAAGGAATATTCTATTTTCGGACGAGGTTTCCTCGGTGGAGGTGCAGAAGGAGTAGGAGTGGATGTAGGCGGAGCCACATTGACAGCCAAAGATTCTTTATTCTTGTTCAAATTGATATTCAAAGTCTTTTTTGCTTTGCGGTTGTTCTGGCGGTTGCCACCACCTGACGTCTGATGTTCATCTCGATCGGGGTTAGACATCTGTACCCCCAATTGTTTGAACTTCTCGGCACTCACTTCAGCAGCATTGGCGTTGACGATGAATGAAGGCCAATCTTGGAATTGGGTAGATCCCGTCCACATACTGATGATAGGCAAAAGATTTGCCTTACAAGTATCAATAGTGACAGCAGTTGGAGTTCCGGGAGGCATTTTCAAAGCTTCACGGCGGAACCGTTCGATGAAGCTCTCAGCAGTTTCATTGTGTTTCTGCTTGATTTTGTTGAGAGCCGACATAGTCATGTCGTTAAATCTTTCATAGAACCGTTCCAGGAAGATTTGCTTGAGACCTGAGAAGGAAGTGATACAACCATCGGGCAAACTTCTGTACCAGTCGTATGCTACGCCGGCTAAACAACCGACGAACACTCTGGTAAGAAGAGCGTTATTTGGCTGGAGTTGAACGGTCATTACCTCAAAATGATTGATGAATTGGCTTGGTGAGGTACTGCCATCAAACAAAGAAATCGTTGGGATCTTGTACTTTGGCGGGAACGGGACTTCCTTCCATTCAACTGGATAGGGCTGTTTGATCCCCAACCTTTGCAAGTTGTCTTTCTCTTTGAAAGCTTCGAACTGGGTTCGTAAGAGTTTGACAGCTTCATTGGCGTCTTCAGGTGACGAAGAAGGAGCAGGTTGAGTTAGAGTGGTAGGAGGAGGAACAACATTGTAAGCACTACCCCCAGCTCTTGATTGACTAGGTGTGGTTTGAATTTGTACTTGTACAGGAGGCATTTGAGGAGACACTACCCCCAGCCCAGTATTGGCAGGTACTGAAGATGCTATGATCTCCGGACCCACAGTAGGTGCAGTCGGTGGAGTAACATGTTGTGCCACAATGATAGAATGTATACTAGCAACCATTTCAGCCATGGTTTTTAGTTTGTCTTCTAATGCAGCGATTCACTGTTTCTGATTTGAAGAAGAAGCATCTGGATCTTCATTGACAACATAAGCAGTCACTTCTCTTGGTACAGTGGAAGACACTGTTTGTTTAGAGCTTTCGCTGTATACATCGTAGTCAGAGAAAGAATAATCTTCTGACTGAGAGGTAGGAAGATAACCTGAAGGATTTTGAGGAAGATTCCTTTGACCGATTGTATCTCGGCTTCGAGAACGGGTATGTCGAAACACTCCTTCAAAAGATTCTTGGAGTAATTCTAAATACCGCTGGCTTGGCTTGCGAGACTTGCCATGCTTAGAGCATCTTCTACCCCCAATGTCTCGGGAAGTCATGTTAACAGAAGCATACAAGACTTCGTCTTCCTCTGACATAGGTTCAGATTTAGCAAAAGTCAGACGATCGAAGACAGATCGTTTTGTTGTTTGACAACAACATTGGATGATAACTTTGTGGTTACAACGATGATCAGATGGTTGAACTGAAGATGTCGGGATAGTATCCCTCTTTTGTCTAAGATGTTCTCGGAGATCAGGAACAACAACAGGACGAGGAAAACTCTGAGGGATCTGTTCTTCGATAACATTCGGAACATGATTCCGATTCTTCAAATATTTAGTCCCTTGAGTATACAGGGAAGTGCTCACTTCATTGGCATAAGTGTCGAGATTTTTAACCCTAGAGATTTGTTTTTGATGATGTTTGATCTTTGACATTGGCTGTTTGCGTTTTACCGAAGTAGGTCTGTTGAGATAAGTTCTAAGATCAGGAAATTCACCCCCAGGGTTTCTGTCTGAGACACTAACAGTTTTCCCTGTTTAGAACAGGAAATCTTGAGAGTCGGGAGGTCTTGGAATTCTGCTACCGGGGTAGGCAGAATACCTCTTTGGTCAGTACAAGTTCTCTTGTTATAAAGGAAAGAAGAATCCTTGTTTGAAAGAGTTCTAGTACTGATTGGTGCTGAGGCACGTTCAGATTGATCTTCTTCGGTAAAAACTGAAGAAGATTGGGAAAAGACCAAAGGACATTTTCCTTTGTTTTGTGAAGAAGGGTTAGCTAAAGAGCGTTTCCCTCTGTTGTCTTCCAAGTCATGGGACAAAGAAGTTTGAGAAAAGACCAACGGGCCTTTCCCTTTATTTTGAAGAGGATGAGGAATAGCCAAAGGACTACCCCCAGTGGATTGCGCAGGAGAATAGAATATTTGAGAGGAGGAACAGAATCTTTCCCTTTGTTGTGAGAAGAAAAGAGTTTAGCCAAAAGGCTGTCACTCTTGGATTGCGCAGGCATGCTTTGCGCATGGGTTGATGGTACACTGGTTCTAGCCACAGAGACTGTGGTTTGCACATCAGGAGTTCTTGCCACAGAATGTTTAGGGTGCACTCTGGTTGCTGGAGTGTTAGTTTGCGCAGGAAGATTGGCAGCCAACTGTGCCAGAGGTATAGGGGCTTTACACTTAGCTATGGCAGCATATGAAGTCTTTTGTGCACTGGCCATAGCAGACTGCGCAACAGTAGCAGAGACAGATTGTGCAGCCGGCTTGATGACAGAAGCTTTGGATTGCGCAGCAGTCTTGCTAGTAGACTGCACAGAAGACTTGCTGTCAGCATTAACAGAATGCGCAGCAGTCTTTGGGACCCACACTGGGCGCACTTTGCTTGTGGCAGCAGTGGTTGCAGTGCGAGGAGTGGTCTTGGAGTTGATCATAGACTCATAGGCTGTCTGGTTGATCTTCACAACCAGTGTCTTCTGCGTCTTTCCGATAGACGCTACATCACATTGAGTTGTCACTTCCTCATCGGAGGAGAAAGTCGTCCCCAGCAGAGTCGCCATTTTGTTTGCAAAAACAAAAGTTGAAGAACTTTATTGATACAAACTTTGTAAAAGATTACAATTTGAATTCTGGGAATGGTACAACTTTAGGAATCCAATCTAGATGACGATTGCTTTATCCCTTGGACGATGTGAACTCTGAAGAGGAAGCCTCTGAAGTTGAAGACAACTCTGGAATTGAAGGCAAAAAAAAAACCTCGGAAGTTGAAGACAAAAGCCTCGGAAGAATGCAGCAGCACTTGGGCAAGAACTCCTGAACTCTCTGAACTTTGAAGTCTGATCTCTCTATAATCTGACCTCTGATTATTGATTGTTGATCCCCTTGAATGGAGACTTGAAACTCTATTTATAGAGTTCTGAGAAATAACTAACTTTTAGTTATTCTGGACTGCGTATGATGGATTGCGCAGCAATGGACTGCACAGGCAGTTACTGGATCATGGGCTAACTGTCTTGGACACATGGCATCATTTGATTAAAATGTGCATGATCATGCATAGACAGTTGCCACGAAATGAGCAATTGATGGTATAAATGCCACGTGTATTTTATCATTTGTACTGATAGAACGTGCACATTGAATTGCGCAGGCTTTGGATTGCGCCAACTTGAATTGCGCAGGAAATGGATTGCGCCAACATAGATTGCGCCAACATGGATTGCGCTGCCAGCTGTCCTCGAGCGCCGTGCTTGCACGATTAAATGAACAGTCGCCTCATTCTCCGCGCTGTCAGTTGTCAGAAGATTTGATTTGTATCAGGTAATCATGGTGATTTGCCACGTCAGCCTGCACACTTGGAAGTGTGCGCAATCTATCTTGCGCAATCTGAATGGTGCACAATCTGATATCTGCGCAATTCATCTG
Organism: Iris pallida; assembly: GCA_029216955.1. Taxonomy (NCBI): domain Eukaryota; kingdom Viridiplantae; phylum Streptophyta; class Magnoliopsida; order Asparagales; family Iridaceae; genus Iris; species Iris pallida. Next base: position 12,422,970 of record JANAVB010040018.1, on the reverse strand, counting down.
ACAGTTGTATTTCTTGATTTTCTGACTTTGTTGATGTGTGCAACTTGATTTTTTAGGACCTACACACCTGTGGTGTCATGACAGGAGTTGGAGGAGCTACCCCAGTTGGCGGACCGCAAGAAGACCCGCCAACCTCAACCTGCGAGGCTTGAACCTCGGCATCAATAGGCTCTTCATCAACAGGGGCTGGACTACTGGCCCGAGGAGCCAAGGGAGCAGAAGAAGCCGGCACAGGTGTCGAATAGTACCCCAAGTGGAAGGAGCAACAGAGGGTTCCATCACACCCTTACCCTTCCCGAACTTGGAAGTACCACCGATGTCAGCGACCACCTCTCCAGTCCCCAACGCGCTATCAACAGCCAATACCTCCCCTGGTAGAACGGAGAGATCAACATTTGTCTCCTGACCCGCCCCAGGAGTCGGGATCGTCAGACGAGTCTCTTCATCAAATCCCTCTACAGGGACAGGATCTGTCACTACCTCCTGATTGGTAGCCACCTCAGCTTCCGCCGCTGAGTCTAGGATAGGGCTTGGCAATGATGCAGCCGACCTCCCTTCATCATAACAAGGAGGGTAATCAACCCTCTCCTCTGTTTCAATCACATCTGTTGCCCCCGCAACAGGCTCTTGTAACTCTGGAGCAACGTCATCCGAAGACGACGAACTCCACCCCACATCATCACCAGGAAGTCTCGTGTCTGCTGGACCCTCGGCATCCAAGGCCCTCGCCGCGGCCTTTATCATCTCGGAAGCTGCTGCATCCTCAGTTTCCCTTCTGACATAATCCGGGGATGCTGGAATCTCCACGACAACAACATCCTTCGGATTCTCCTTCATAGGAGACATCATAGTCGGCGGGATGTGCACTTCAGACGAACCCGCCATCACCTTTGGCCTGCTCCCACCAGATTTTGTAGTACGAGGCTTTCTTTTTAGCGGCTCCTGTACAAAAGGGAAGCATTGATTACATAAAATGTTGAACCCAAACCAGACTATGTGGGGCATCCTTACCTCTGCAGATGCTGAACCCAATGACACCGTCGATGACGATGTCTTCTTTAGCTTCTTTGACGCAGGAGATCCAGCCCCTGCATCTGCATGCCGTTTCGGTTGATCAACCGAAGGTGCAGCCTGACCCACCTCTGGTGGACGGTGTGGTCGAGCCCTAGCCGATACATGCCCAGTTTCCGCTAACGGGGTGCCTGCAATGAGACTCGTCTCCCTATCATACCCGGAAGGCACGACAGCCATAACACAGTAAAACTTGGCGGCTGAATGAAGAATGGACGGCCGCGGATCCTGGGCAGGCAGCGTAAAGCGAGCTCCGGTACATCCAGCATTATAGTAATGCCAAGCTCGTGCGCCATCCAACAAACTTCCAGCATACCCCAGGATGATACTGGGATTGTCCAACATCAGCTGCGCATAACCGAATTGATGTGCAAAGCGTCTCGGTAAATACGGTTCCAGGAAGCACTGACTCCTGTTCCGGTACACCAGGTGGGATGGCCGAATACTCTGCAACCAGCGAAATCTCCACGGAGGCAGGGCGGTGGCGTCTTCACCTGAATCCCTTAAGTCTTCGCTAGCCTCAAAACCCAAGAAGATCGGACCAACTTTGGTGATCACCCATCCCGGAAGATGGGATAAAAACCTTCTGCAAATAGGGACGCCAGTGTGCGACCAACTCCTCTGGTGGAAACGGCGGAGGAATGCATCTCCGGCCTTGTAGTCTTCTTCTGAACCCGGACTCATTACGTTGGGATGGTGTAAAATTAACCACCCCATCAAATAGTGAAACGGCAGTTCAGTACGCGGGAAGTTATCTTTTCGACCTCGGTCATGAATCACATTTCCTGCGAATTCACGTAAACCTCGCAGTAAATTACATACCATTACGAGGAGTAGAGCCAAGCGCCAGCCAAAGACCAACTTCACAGCTGGCAGGATCAAGTGCCGGGTCACTCTCTCTACAGAGCCGGATCCGCCCGGGAAAACATAATCCCGAAGCCAAACCATGAGATACGCGACCAATACTGCTTTTGACGACATTCGATGAGCAAGATGCCAGAAACAGCTGTAGGAGCGTTCATCAGACTGCTGGTCCTCGTTTTCTCGGGGATTCTTCTCATCTATCCTGCTCATCTCAGAGAGCACTTCGCTACGAGAGAGCGCCGACGGAGTAGAGAATTACGAGGGATCCCCCTTTTCTTGCCTAAAGACGTAATCTCTCCAAGCGGTCACATGAGGCTGCAATCCGCTCTTGTCTCTCTTCTACATATAGTAATGATGACTAGCCACTTCCTTAAAGACGGCCGTCATCTCCTCAGCCTTGTCCCCCAGGACTTGAAACTCTTCGTTGGTCGGAAAATACTCTTCATAGGGTTCCGATCCCCAAGGGAGCTTTGATACCTCATACATCTCATGAAGCGCGAGCCCTAACTCCCCCACTGGAGTAAAAAAGGTCTCGGTATGGATATCAAACATCTCCAAGAGTGCGAGGAACATATGTCTGTTGAAGTCAACACCTGCCTGGGTGGCACGAATCGTGGCAGTCAGCCCAATTTCTCGGAGCTCAGTCTGGAACCGCGACAAAACCCAGAGTGTCAGTTTATCCTATTTGGAAACATAATGACACCAACCCTCTACCCGAAACTCTCCTTTTGGGTATGAGCGTTCCATCAACAGCATACGATGTGCAAAAGTCAAGGCACTATGGGCAAATGTATCAAGGAGAACATCATTGTAAATGCTCCCAGGGCGTAGAGTCCGCCAGGTGAAAGAAGACCCAGACCGCACTGCGGTCAAAGTATCTTTCTGATCGGAAGTTGAAACAATTTTGATGATGCCAGTCACCGCCCCCCCTCCCCCGAGAGGGAGTAAGATCCCAAGACATCCTCCTCTTGGAAGCGAGACGACAGAAGGCCATCAAAGGCCATTGACGTTCAAGTTGCTTAACGGTCATATGCACTCCTTTTGCTGTGAAAAACCAGTCTTCCTTGACCTTCAATACTGTTGCTTCAGTAGAAGTAAGGCGGTCCCCAAACAGGAACTCAGGCTTCAAGAAGGTCACTTTATCAGATGTGGCAGATTTTAAAACTCCACGCTCCATCATCCGTTTGAGGAACCCATACTGCTGTTCCTGGATTTGGGTCATTCTCTCGGGATGCTGGTCCAGCATAATAGCGGCTTGAGAAGGGTTTATCACTTCCTCGTTATAATCTACTCCTGTCTGGCAGACGGCAGCGTCCAGGAGCACTTCATTCAAGAGTGGGATAGGCATCGACACTGGCAAAGATTCGAAAAATGTTAGAAATAACAAAAGAATCTAAGCCTCATCAAAACGGCATAGCACGTCCGAAAGCTTCGGCGCATCATCAGGGTGTAAACCTATGCACATCAGCGGTAGTGCTTCGGCGCATCATCAGGGTCTAAACCCATGCGCGTCAGCAGTAGAGCCTCGGCGCATCTTCAGGGCTTAAACCCATGCGCATCGGCGGCAAAAACCTCAGCATATCATCAAAAGACTCAAGGTCTATGTGCGTTAGTGTACGTAAAACGAAACTTACCAACCACCTCCGACCGAACTTCGACAGGCCGACGGGAAACATCGGCCGCTGCAGCTTTCACATGCTCCTTTCCCTTGCCAGAACCGCCGCGAGGAGTCCTGGGAGCCATTTCTTTGAGAAGAAAAGTTAGGGTTTTTGAAAAAGAACTCTAAAGAAAGCAAAAGCAAGGAGAAGAAGAACTCTCTCTCTCCACTCGCCTATTTATAGGGCTTGGTCGCACGCGTGAACCGATGATGTGTGATCTCAGCCGTCGCCTCGGGTTCTGTGAAGAGATAACCACAAATAAAACCAAAAAAGATCATCATTAATCTTTTTTTAGGTTACCGAAGCGTCATCATTTGCACTAACTGAGCGGAGCATGCGCCCAGCACTGACGTACGGAGTATCTATGCGCCCTGACGATCATGCGCCTCCACTACCATGCTTCTTATTCAAAGTATTTCAAAACTTATCCAAAAGTTTTGAAAACTTTGAAGGGGGTCTTGTAGAAGCATGGAATTTCAGAACCAGAAAGTCTATGCGCCAGACTACGTGTGCCAGAGCTTGGACAAAGTGCTTCACAACAAAAAGCAACAAATATAGACATTGAAAGAGGACTTTTTATTTAACATATAAAAGTCTATTACATGTCTAAAGAGAGATTGTACAAAGGAGAATTTCTACAAAAAAATGATCCTAAGTCTACAGCCAGCAGCCACCATGCGCCCTCAAGTAGGCGCAGCAATCAACATGTGCCCTCAGCCAGGCGCATCCCACCATGCGCCGTCAGCAAGGCGCACCCTTTTCAGCAGCTCAGTTATGTGCATCCCCAGTTATGTGCATCCCTTCAGCAGCCCAATTATGTGCCGCTCTTCCAGCCAGGCTCACCTGATAAATGCTTCGACTAATAAAGCATTTAACCCTCTGGCTGGAACCAAGGAAGAGAAGAGCACCGCAAATCTGTGGCCAGGGGAGGCTTCGAAAGAGCCTCCAAACACCAAGGAAGACCGTGATCGAAACCGCGGCTAAAGGTACAGCTTTCAACACAACCAGAGTGGGCAACGCCCACTTTGAAGGAAGAAAGAGCCTAGCACCGCCATTCCGATCTACGGCTCTTCCGGAATAACGAAGACGAGGCCCGAGCATCCCTATCTTTGGATGTAACAGGCACCTTCCGCCTGCCTCGAAAGCCCTCGACTCTGACTTTTGGATGTAACAGTCACCTTCAAGTGCATCAATGTAGAACACTGCGTCGCATCTTCACCCTCGGGAGCATCTCGTCAACAGAATGCATTCGAGTACACAAGTTCATGTCGGAAAGACGTGAGAGAACGAGAGGCCAACCCTCTCTCCATACCACTATTTATAGGCCGGGCAAATCAAACACATGCGCCAAGTGGATGGCTCTTCGAATTTCGTGCAATGAACTTGCATTAATGGATGAACCGGACGCTTCAAATTCAGCCAAGTCAAAACGGCTATTTAAAGCACTCGAAGAACGTAACAGTTGCACCATGAAAGACGTCTCACGAAGCGGATGTGTCGGCCAGACCGTGCATCACACAGACGCGCCCTTCAATATCAAGTGCATCATACAGACGCGCCCTTCAGTACCAAGCGCATCACAGGGGATGCGCCCCCATGCGTCCCCATACGCCTACTGGAACGCCAAGCGACACGCCCACTCAGCTGTCCATCGAATGTCACAAACATTAAATGCTGAACTGACAGAGTTGGCAGCACGTCTCCCAAAGTCTGAACAGTCGGCAGCTTTTTTAAAAGACGAAACATCGCCAACGTCAGCATCATCATTACTCCCCTCCGACGGCTACTGCCACGTGGCCACCCAACCATCTCGCATGCGCCTCCGCGGCCATGCGCCCAAATCTGCATACGCCTCAAAAGCTGTGCGTCTCAGACTTTTCACTGATCCCTAAAGACAGAAGGAAAGTCACTGTTACAACTCTGCATGCGCCTCAAAAGCCATGCGCCCCAGACTTCTCCTTGATTCCAAAAGACAGGAGTAAAGTCACTACTGAAGCTCTGCATGCGCCTCAAAATCCATGCGCCCAGAATGGTTTGTGACTCCTAAAGGTTACGAGCTAAAGTCTCCTCATGCGCCCAATTCTAGGTGCATCTTACCAGGTCATTCCCCCCACCAAATCAGAGATCTCCAAGCCATGGGTCGACGACACGTGTCCTTTGACTCAACTCATCCAAGATCTCAGCAACAGAAAGATCTTCTTCTCTGCTACGTGCCGGTTCACAACAGCAACATGAAGAAGTCAACCCCCTCGATCAGGACGTATCGTCCATGTGCCTCCATCAGCAATCAACATGTGGCGTCCCCGCGTACAGGCGCATCCTACATGCGCACATGAGCAGCCAGCCTGTAAAACTATAAATAGAGGGATTATTTCCTTCTTCCATACACACACGGATCAATCTACGTACATACATATCAACCTCCACAGCGAACAGACAGAGACTTCGCACCACCAGAGAGGCAGATATAGACACTCAACGTCTTCCTCCTCTCAGCAAGCTCCAGCACCCAGAGCAACCCAGACCTTCAGAGAACCGATAACCGTCGTCAGATCGTCAACGGAGTCAACGCATTACCACTCACTCCATCGGCACAAGAGACCCAGATTAAACAAAAGTGTGCTCCTAGGACTACGTCTAAGTCCTATATTGTAACACTGTTCTGTTTGTATTAAAATTTGCAAATTAAAAAATTTTAATGGCAAACAGTATGTAGTATCAGATTGTCATAGAGCACAGGAATTGTGCTTGGCTTGTGGGAAACCGGACCATAAGATAGGGTCCTGTCCGAATAGAGCTAGTTCATCATCATCAAACCTAACCAGTCTATCAGTTAGGGGTCCAGCACCAGTGCAGTAGCAGTACCAGCCTTCGAGGCCATTGCCGCCTCAGGCTCAGCAGTATACCCAAGCTCAGATTCAAAATCGGCAGAGAGGTTTCCAGCAGAGGGGACTAGTACCAAGAGGACAAGGATAGGCTATGGCTCTGACCGTAGCAGAAGAATTGGCATCAGGTGAGGTGGTGGCAGGTACCATTCTCGTTAACTCTTTTCTAGTATCAGTATTATTTAATTCGGGTGCATCACATTCATTTATTTCTGCACGATTCGTAACACGGATAGGACTGGAGCCCGAGTTATTATCAGTAAGGCTTAATATACTTACTAGTAATGGTCTTATGGGAGTAGATAGAGTCTATTCCTCGTATCGAATCATAGTTAGTGGTAGAGAGTTCTCCGCTAGATTGATAGAATTTCCGATGGTCGATTATGATGTAGTCCTAGGAATGGATTGGTTGAAGGATCAATACGCAAGAATAGACTGCCATATTGGCAGGATTATTTTTGGTATTCCCGGTGAACCGGAGTTTTCACTTTCTAGAGGCGAAGTTGAACCTTCTCCCCCAATATTACGGATAGCAGTAGCAGTAGCAGTTCAGTTTTCCATAGTAGTAGAAGAGTTTTCTGATATATTTTCCGAAGAGCTTCCAGGCATGCCCCCAGAGAGAGAGATAGAGTTCACCATTGATTTGCTTCCGGGGATGGCACCAGTGTCAGGGGGAGTCTACAGGATGGCACCTTCAGAGTTAGAGATCTTGTACAAGATGATTGAAGAACTTAGAACCAAAGGATTTATTCGTGCTAGTGGATCACCTTAGGGAGCCCTGATACTTCTTGTGAAAAAGAAGGATGGTACGTCAAGATTATGTGTTGATTATTATACCTTGAACTATGTAACAATCAAGAACATATATCCTCTACCAAGGATAGATGATTTATTTGACCAACTCAGAGGAGCGACAGTATTTTTAAAGATTGACTTGCGATCAGGGTACCATCAAATCAAAGTCAGAGAGCAAGACGTCACGAAGACAGCGTTCAGATCCAGATATGGACATTGGGAATTCATTGTTATGCCATTTGGAGTGACCAATGCGCCAGCCATATTCATGGAACTTATAAATCGTATATTCATGTCCTATTTGGACCAGTTTGTGATAGTGTTTATAGACGACATCCTAGTCTATAGCAAGAATGAGGCAGAGTATGAGCAACATCTTCGTGTAGTTCTTCAGATTCTCAGATAGCACCAGTTGCACGCGAAGTTCAGTAAGTGCGAGTTTTGGCTGGATCGTATCTCGTACTTGGTTCACATCATCACCAGAGGAGGAGTGGAAGTGGACCCCCAGAAGATAGCGGCTATAGAGACATGGCCAGTTTCCAATACCATCGCAGAAGTTTGGAGTTTCCTAGGATTGGCTGGCTATTACCGGCGGTTTGTATTAGACTTCACTCGAATTTTAGCACCACTGACGCAGCTGACTCGCAAGGATGTACAGTTTTCTTGGACGGCAGAGTGTTAGAGTTCATTTGTGAAGTTGAAGCAAGGAATGATGACTGCACCCATTCTCACGCTTCCAGATAGGACTGGAGGATTCTCAGTCTATTATGACGCTTTCGGCAAGGAATTAGGATGCGTCTTGATACAGCATGGTAAGGTAGTATCTTATGCGTCACGTTAGCTTCGTGATCAGGATAGGAATTACCCGACCCACGACTTGGAGTTAGCAGCGGTGGTTTTCGCACTTAAGCTTTGGAGGCATTATTTATATGGAGATCGGGTAGAGATTTTCATCGACCACAAGAGTCTTAAGTATGTGTTTACCAAGAAGGATCTTAACATGCGTCAGAGAAGATGGCTATAGCTACTTGTGGATTATGACATCAACCTGCAGTATCATCCTGGGAAGGCCAACATTGTCGCAGATACATTGAGCCGAAGGGCCGGAGTTTATTTTCTAACAGCACAGCCAGAATTGTTAGCAGATCTTCAGAAAATGGGTATTGAAGTTGTTCTTCCTACTAATGTGGCATTGATGGCCAGTATGTAAGTTCAGTGTAGTATAGTTGAGAGGATTAAGTTAGCTCAGTCAGCGGATTCTAAGCTTCAGCGGCTTAGGGCAGAATGTGTAGCAGGACGGAGAGCAGAGTTATATATCTATGAGGATGGTACACTTCGACACGGAAGGCATCTTTGTGTACCTAGTGGCGATATCAGGCAAAAGATCATGGTAGAGGCTCACAGTTTGCAGTACTCGATTCATTCCAGCGGTACGATGATGTATCGTGATATCCGTCAGCATTTTTTGTGGAATGGCATAAAGAGGGAGATAGCTCGGTTTGTCTCTCGTTGTTTAGTTTGCCAACAAGTTAAGGCAGAACATCAGAGGCCAGGTGGACTTCTTCAACCTTTACCGATCCCAGAATGGAAATGGGAGCAAATTACCATGGATTTTGTAACTGGGTTACCTAAATCCCCAGCTGGAAGAAATTTTATCTGCGTTATAGTTGACAGACTCACCAAGGTAGCTCGTTTTATCCCTTGCAGAATTGGCCAGTCGACGGATCAGCTTACAGAGATGTACCTTAGACAGATAGTCAGATTACACGGAGTACCAATCAGTATTGTATCCGATAGAGATTCGAGATTTAACTCGCACTTCTGGCGAAGTCTTCATGGAAGCTTGGGGACTCGTCTCAAGTTTAGTTTAGCTTATCATCCGCAGACAGATGATCAGTCAGAACGTACGATCCAGATTCTTGAAGATATGTTGCGGTCATGTACACTCGACTTTGGTGGTTCGTGGAAAGATCACCTGCATCTCGTAGAGTTCTCCTATAACAACAGTTTTTAGGCCAGTATCCAGATGATGCTCTTTGAAGCCTTGTATGGCAGAAAGTGCAGATCTCCGTTAGCATGGGATGATATAGGCGAGCGGCAGATGCTTGGTCCAGAGATGATTGTGCGGACTATTGAGGTGGTCAGACAAGTCAGAGATCATCTTCGGGTTGTACAAGATCACCAGCATCATTGGTCCGATTCTCATCGACGTTCCCTTGAATTTTCTATCAGTGACCACGTATTCCTTAGGATCTCGTCTACCCGTGGCGTCGTTCATTTTGGCATACGTGAAAATCTTAGTCCTAGGTATATAGGGCTATTCAATATTCTAGTGTGGGTAGGTGATGTGTCCTATCATCTCGCTCTTCCGCCGTCATTATGTGAGGTACATGATGTCTTCGATGTATCCCAATTACGACGGTATATCCCGGATCCGAGTCATGTCATTGATCATTCAGAATTGGTTGTTGGTACCAACCTTTCGTATGAGCAAAGACCCGTATCCATATTAGACCGGAGAGAGAAGATACTCAAGAACAAGACTATTAGTTTAGTCTGTATTACTTGGGGTCATCACTCTTTGGGTGAGTCAACGTGGGAGCGTGAGGATGATATCCGATCGCGATATCCACACCTGTTTGACTCGTAAGGTATAATGTCTTCCTTATGCCTTATGTTTTAATTTCTTACTTATATGAATGATTGCTCAAATTAACTGCTCGTCATAGATTGCTCGTGATTAGTATAGCTTATCCCGACATCTCTAGCCTCTTGATTAAATTTCGAGGATGGAATTTTTTTAAGGTGGGTAGAGTTGTCACTTCCGTTTTTTGTTATACGTATTTTCAGTATACGTGTACGGACTCCCGACCCATATTTTGACTTGTCTAGCATGGCTTGGCTTGGTTTAGCTTGGCTTGGGTTATTTTGGCTAGGTTTGAACCAAGTTGGTTCAAGATGAATCCACCTCTTTATAACCCAACTACTTTTTCTCTCTCTTTATTATTTCTCATAACTTCTTCTTCTTCTCCATTAAAACCTCTCCCCCTCCAAAGGCAAGTGCTAGCTTGCTTTATGGAGGAACTCCATTTTTTTTGTTCCATTATCTTTCCTACATGATTCTAAGGCTATTTAATACTTGGTATTTTTGGTTTTGAAGGATTAGCCTTTGTAGATCTAAGTTTATGAAAAACTTGATTTTCTTAGGTTTTGATCTCTCAAACTTTATTATTTTCAAGTTTTGATTGTTCCGTGTTGTAGAGAATTTGATTTTACTCAAGTTAGACCTTTGAAAACCCGGATTTCGTTTTGTTTTAAGCAATTTATGACCTTGAGAAGTTCATGGGTTCAATGAACTTGTGTTCACGGGTTGGGGAAGAATCACAGTGCTGGGGCGCATAGACATTGATATGTGTCCATTATATGCTTCCTTGGGAGCATAGTTATATGTATGCGACCAAGTCCCCCCTTACTCACTATAGTGGGCACATAGCCCCAAGGCCCTCCCTGGCTTGGGCATATAACTTTGCATGCGCACAAGTGCACCATGTCTCCTTCCTTGGGTGCATAGACCCTGTCAGCGCACTTGTCATTGAGTGAGTCTCTTGACTTTCTCCAAGACACCCTAACTCCACCCTTTGGGCGCATGTATGCAAGCGCATGTATGTGGGCGCATAGCTTAGGTGCATGCCTTCCCAAACTATCGTTTCTCCATGATACCCCTTGCCTCACTCATACATGTGGGCGCATAGACTTTATTCCCTGCCTCACTCATGTGGGCGCATAGCCTTGGGTGCATGCCACTCTCAGCATATTCATTTTGGGTGCATGATCTTCATGTCACCCCATGGTCTTTAGTATGAATAGTGACTTTGTTTATACCCCTTTACTTGACTAAGTCCTATAATGTTATTTTTCATGTTGCACATGTACTCTGAGCTCTAAACACAATCTTGATATGACACGTACACTCTCTAACAACTCCTTGATAGTAACCCGTCGGGGTACACTTACATGAACATGACATGACATTGTGACTTTACATGATAACTCTGTATAGTGACCCGTCGTGGTGTACTCTTTAACTAGTAACTTGACATGATAATTCTTGATGGTGGTCCGTTGTGGCACACCCTTGACAAGTAATCTTGATAAGTAACCTAACATGAGTAATCTTGATATGCTGTTGCGACGGCTATCTTGACTCTCTAAGTAACTCTTGTTTTGATACCGTGGATGGTTGTACTTGTATAAGCTACATGTCTCGTCTTGCATCATGTCTAGGACATGAATTCCTGATTTCTACGGTCAGGGATTCGTACTGAATCTGACTAGGATAATGACTAGATTAATCAAGTAGTCCATGAAGAGATTTCCCAGCTACAGGCAGTCCCGTTATCTGGGCGCTCTAATTGGACTTGTAGCCTGCCGTCGAATAGGGCACATTTCCAACGCAACGTCGTGTGTTGCACCCCCAAGTCACCTAATCCAACTCTCTCAACTTGTGACCGAATAACCTGGATTAAGACTGCAGGACTTGTGGCTGTTGGAACATCTCGATGCATCTTGTTAGTAACTAAGCTTGTGAAAACCCTAGTTAGTTAAAGTATCAAGCCGTACTCATTGCTTGGCCGTGATTGATGGATGGAGTCCCGTCTGGTCTTGCCTAGACAAGACCAGTACATGATTACTTTCAGCATGTTACTGTTATACTTTACTTTATCGATAATTAGTTAGAGACTAAGTTTTGTTCAGGTGAAGGGTTACAACCCCGGTCCTTGTTTGGTTTACAGGTTATAACTTGGCTACTGGAATAGTCCTTTAGTTATCTTATCGTTTATCGCCTTGTTTCTCTAACTCATGTCTTTCGTTATCATTATGTCTTTATGTGCTAATATGTTGGTTTTAGTTCTTAAGTGAAGCCTCCCTTGTGGCACTTGCCCTTTCTGGGGTCTGACCCAGCTGGTTTTGTATGGCCAGATTACGGAGTAGCACCCGAGGATCTTCCAGCCTTCCAACTAGATGGTGAACACTAGGCACAACCCTGGCAACGAGTGGGTTTTATTTTGCTCTCCCACTCTATTGTAAATTATTCTTTTGAGGCGTTTAGCCGCCGAGCATGTGTTAGCTCGTGTCAAATTTACATTCCTGTCTGCATAAGGGCTGTAACATGATTGACAAATCCTAGGGTTGATCATGTATGACTTAAACTCTTGCTAGTCTTCGCATTTTGTATGACTAGCTTCATGATCATTTGAATAAGTAATGTATGGGATGTCTTACTTTGTATCTCTGATGATCTACCAACTTGTTACATTTACTTGCTTACTTGAGATTAAGACACTAGGCTTGTTATTGACCATAAGTGACTGTTGGCTTGTAGTAAAACCCTTATGCATCAAGACAGCCATGACCGTACATTGAGGTAGGTTACACTTCAATGTACGTAGCTGGCTGTGTCTGTCCCCCGCCCTCCACTATTCTGGTTCTGGGGCATGACACGATTTAAATGGTGGCCCATACAAGTCTTGTAAATCAAGATATGTGAGGGTTTCATGAAATAGATGTCTCAATCAGCACTCATCCTTGATCTCTACTCGTGTCTTTTAATCTTTCTGAAATCTTGACCTGATCACATGCTTATATCCTCGATATATCATGGTCCTCCCTTATTGTTCCCCATGTCGTATCTTCTGCGGCATTGTTTCTGGTTCTACCGATTAGCAAGGCGGAGCACCTCCAGTGAACCAGCAGCAACCTGGAGACCAAGCCCAGCACTCTGGAGCGGCCTCCCGGGACATGCATTCCGGGGACCCGGAGCCACCAATTCAGCCAGTCTAACCTGCAGAGCCTGACAATAGAACCCTGGTGGGACTCATCAGGGAATTGCTTGTATCTAAAGATCGTCGGGGCGATGCCGTGCACCAGACAGTACAAGATGCCATGGGCTGAGTTGGTTACCAAGGAAACAACGCGGCCAACATCTTCAAGCATCTGAACCCTCCTTTCTTTGATGGCAGTGAAGATGCTATTGCTGCCGATGCGTGGCTTCAGGACATAGAAGTTATCCTGGAGGCAGCTAGGATTCCTGAGAAAGAGAAGGTGGTCGTTGCGCCTGCAGTTATTGGATCTAGCCCGCAGCTGGTGGACGATGCTAGCAGTTGGATTACCGACGCCTATCTTATGGGCGGTATTCAGCAATAAGTTCCAGACCAAGTACTTCGACGCAGTAGCTTGGTATGATCTGCAAACGAGATTCACTAATCTTAAGAATATGGGAAAGACGATCGATGGATATGCGATCGAGTTTTTTAGACTTAGTCGGTTTGGTCCTACCTTGGTGGCAATCGAGTTGGGTCGAGCCCCGCGATTCCAACAGGGGCTCCACCTAGAGATTATTATATCAGTAGAGCAGTTTGAGCACCAGACTTTTGATGTCGTCTTGCGAACAGCGAAGAGGCATGAGTATACTTCGCAGAGGATTGTAGATAGAAGCGAAGGACGGAAGAGGTCTCATAGACAGATGTCCCAGTCATTAGCACCAGCCCGGGTAGCTATGGCTTTGACTAT